>JAWMAG010000008.1:22617500-22732500 GCA_037013455.1 Ceratitis rosa | reverse complement strand
GCAGAGTGTGTTGCTGTTGTTGCACGGCTTTACTATGCTTAGAAGGTACATATACGTGTATGTCTCGTAGTAAGCACACATTTATACATACATAGTTTGCTTATATATAAATCTACAGATTATTCTTCATTCACCTAATGATGTTTCTTTTTTTTCCGTTTTTCTGCTACCAAGCGCGCGACACGAGTCCAACGTCCGCCACAACATGCTGGCGCTGAACCGTTTGTTGCACCTTCTGTGACGACAACAACAATCACACAGCAATTCTAATACATATGTAGCATAGCAATTACGGAACAGCAGAAAATTATTCCTGGAAGAATTTGCAGAAACCAAAAAGAAGAGGGAGGCAAGAGTAAAAAATATTTGAAATACTAGCAATACAGGCATACAAACACACATACTGATGTTCCACTGAAATGTAGGTGCATCCATGTGGGCGTGAACGGTCGCTGCGCACTCTAATGAATTGACTTGAAATCTCAAATCGCCAATTCAATTCTTTAGCAAGATTTTGCCAATGGTCCTGCCATTTTCGTTGGATAATTTAAACTGTAACATTCCAATTGCTGCGAAACCCTACAATTATATGCTGAATTAGTATTAGGGCACAAATTATGGCATTAAAAAGAAGCTACGTCCGCACGTGATGGGTGCGAGTGAATGGAGAACGCATATACCTATATTTATGAAAAAAAAAAATAAAAATAGTAATAATAAAATAAAAGATATCATTATTTTTAGTACAAAGACGGCTTCTTGAAACAAACAATAAATACACTTTTGGCAAATGAACTTGCTTGTTCTGAGTACGAGTAATCCCGGTGTGACTAAGACCTTTTTAATGGAATCTTTAAGAAATGGCTATTTGCTAACGAAAATGCAAGCAAACAAACTATTTAGTTGTTATTTTATTTCAATAAATGTTTATAAAATTATTGGTGGGTAAGAAGAGGTCAAGCTGTGTCCGGATACTCATGATAATTACTTTTTACTATAGTGAGAAAACATAACCAAAATATTTATCAAAACCGAACTCTTTAACATATAGCTGACTGGGGCCCACATTTCGACTAGTGAGAAGGTTAAGATTTATTTATGTGTTCATCGGTGGACCAGGAAAGTTGAAACAGCTATCAGAAAAAATTGTATACACAGCGAGATCTTTTAAGCTAGATTGATGCTGACCACCTTTATTAAGACTGACAAATTGTAGTTGCCAATATTCTAGACAAAAAAATTCATTGAACTAGTTAGCTATAAATGGAGTGGATAATTTCACTGCTACTAATGTGTGCACTCTGCGAGATTCGAACACTGACTCCGACCACTATCCTTATCGCAGCCAAGATAAGCTTCCGCTTATGTATAACAAAGAGATCAACAAACACAAAGAAATGATTTTCTACTCTTCGAGTCAATTCATGTTTTCTCATCTTTTCTTCTTTAATGATTTCTTTTAGTCGCTCCAGTTATAGTATAAACACCTTCATCTTTATAATGGATCAATAATATTCCTTCCCCGTCCTGAAAGACCGTTGTCATGAGTTTCCCAACTGGCAGTCACACCCTTAACTTCTTGGGAGGTGTTGAGCCCTTTTTATTTCATTGCATGGAGTATTGTTTCGACACAGGCTCATAGCGATGAACCTAAATTTCGTCCTCAATAACAATTTGACTCACCATCTTTTTCCATCCTTGTATACTCCAACCAGTCCTGCGAGTTTTTTCTTCTGTAGTTGCGATAGTTTTATTTATGAATTTATTAAATAAGTCTAGGAGGAATATACACAGACTTATGGCTATACAAAACACTAGCCCTTTGGAGAGTAAGATCTTAAAATGGATTTGCCCTATAACAACATTTGCCGAAGCTAGAAAATAGCTTTCCGATTCCTTGGTGCATGATCAGTTTTATCACAAACTCGTCACAACCCATCAGACATGCAACTGAGGTCCTAGGGCGCTGAATCAAAATAAGGTATTTATCCCTAATTTGGCCTTATGTTAGACGCTCTCGGGGAGCACTGTGTACCCTTGAGCTAAACAACAACAATGAATTGAATAATACAACAATAGATTACATGGCTAATGTTGGCGCAGTGCTAGAGCACACGCGTGTTAAGTCAGGGTCCGTTGGTTGGAGCTCCGGTGATCTCCGAAACAACTGTCACTTCTACCATTTTTCTTTTTGTATAACATAAAGATATTCAATACATACAAACAAACCAGGCTTTTAGCTCACAAAAAAACAACTTATAACAAAAGAAACAAAAAAAAAAAAAAGCTAAAACTAAAGTATCGTTTTTTTTGCTTAACTCAAACAAGAAGTATTACAACCAAGTTCACACAGAAAGGGCCGGATTCTAGTGAAGAAGTGAAGTTGGGTCCCAGTTATGAACCATTCAAAAATGCATATATAACCAATTAAACGATTTAGCAAAAAAATCGGGCTGAGCTTTAAAGCTCCAGCTTAAAAAGCTAGAATTTTTTATCTCCTGATACAAAAATTTCTTTTTTTTTTTGACCCCGTGATGTTGAATGAAGGAATTAAAAATTTAATTTGTCACTACATAAGCTGGACTCTCATTTGAACTTCTTTCCGGCAGGAATATAATCTAATATATAAAATTCTCGTGTCACAGTGTTAGACACGATACTCCTCAGCAACGGCTTGACCGATTATAATGACATTTTATTTGCATATTCTGATTCATTCGAAAAATTTGAATTTATAGCTCGATTTACTTGAAATTTGATTCATAGGTAGACTCTTGCTTACTTTAGCAGGAACATTACTTTTGTTTCCAGGAATAGTACCCAGGACCGATCTATTCAAAATAAATCGTTTCTATGGTTTGGATTAATATGTAAGAAATTTCGGAAGTGGACCAAAAGTCACCGAGCAGATATTTGATTGGCTTGGTCAATTCCATAACACGGAAAATGTCATCATTCGTTGACTTAGGCTGAAGCTTTATTGGAAGGCACGCCTGTTCGTAAACGGGATACGTTTCCTTGCATTTGCTTTGCCTCCAACAAATGGAGGAGTCTACAGTTTATACTAGTGGAGTCCAGAAATGCTAGCAGAATGTTATTGGAGACTTAGAAGGACATTCCAAAAGCTAAATATTCACGAAAATTCTATTTATTTATTGTAAGTTAAGTGATACAATTTTTCTAATTGTACATTTTTGCTTCTTTTTCTAAACTTTGATGTTTTGATATCACCGTAAAATCTGATATGTACAGATTATTTCACTTATATATCATATAGGCGGCTGCGGTAGCCGAATGGTTAGCACTGCCTTTCGGAAGGCCTGGGTTCAAATGCTGGTAGGACAAACATCCAAAATGTATAGAAAATTCATTTAAATAAAAAAAATACAATAATACACGTAAGTGTAATTTTTAAATTCCTACCAACCTGCATAGTACAGAAATGATAGGATAAATAATGAAGTTTCATAGTCATTCTAATATAATATCCGTACGTAGGCTGCTATATATATTTCTGGCCTAATAATGAAAATACGAATATTTATCAACGAAAATGGTTTTTTTTTGGAATTGGCTCGTCTTGGAGGACCCACACGGTCGATTGCTGTTTTGTTTCGGGCTCATACGCATAGATCCATGATTTGTCACCTGTGACGATCTTATAAACGTCTTTTGAAGCACCGCGATCGTATTTTTCCAGCATTTCTTTACACCAATCCACACGAGCCTTTTTTTTGAGCGATTGCCAAATTGTGCGGGATCCAACGAGAACAAACCTTTTTTACGGCCAGGTGTTCATGCAATATCGAATGTATGCTGGTGGGGGAAATGCATAGGCATGCCTCTATCTGAAGGTATGTTATTGTACATGACGGTCTTGCATTATCAGTTCAAGTACGGCATCGATGTTTTATGGCATAACGGCTGTTTTTGGACGACCTTCCCGGAATTCGTTTTTGAGCGAGCGTCGGCCACGATTGAATTCGTTGTACCAGTGTTTCACAGTGCTATAGGATGGTGCTTCATAGCCATACAAAGATTTTAGTTCATCGATGCACTCTTGTCGTGATAATCCACGTCGAAAGTTGTGAAAAATGATCGCACGAAAATGTTCACGAGTTAATTCCATTTTTTGGCCGAGATGATTTTTTTAATTTCCTGTAAATAAAACAATTCACGATTAAATGACAAAACGTTATGAGTGATGTTATGCTAAAAAATGTCAAACTTTCCATTGGAAATGTCAGATTGCACCTGGCAACACTGAGTGTTGCCTAGGCCAGACCTATATATAGCAGCCTACGTAGAAGTGAACAATAGGCAAAAGCATGTATAATAAATGTCGCTGTTGGCTACTTTTTGTGATGACAATATATACTTTGGCACGCGTATATTTTTCTTGAGTAAATTTCAAAACCCACACACCAAAAGCCACTTGAAGAAAATTTTTCTCTAAATAAAATAAAGCTGAGCAAACAGGACGGAACTCAAGGTAAATAGCTATATGTACACATACATATATACGTACACTACATAGATGTTCAATTTTTATTTTATTTTTATTTTATGTTGTGTATAACAATAAGACTACTAACAACAAGAAATACGGTCATGTACAATAACGAAATATTTGATAAATTTTTATATTATATATAAAGGGGGATCCATTTAGAGGTTACCTACTTTTTAAAAGAAAAAAACACAGAAGATTCAAATTTAATTGGAAATGTTTATTAACATTCGAAAGAACATTCTTTGGGATTTATTTTTTGGAGATTATCTCTTTCAAATGTTGGCCGCGGCTACAAATCAAATGGTTCATCCATTGAGTCCAATTTTCGATGACTCGTTCGAGCATTTCGATTGGTAATTGGCGAATGACACGCTTAATGTTTTGCTCCAATGCCTAACTCTAAACAAGATTGTTCGCATAGACTTTAGACTTTATATGTCCCTACAGGAAAAAGCCTAACTGTGTGATATAACACGATCTTGGTGGTCAATCGACCGGCCCAAAACGTGAAATTGTCTGCTCACCGAAGTTCTCTCAATTTTGATTGATTGATGCGATGTGGTGGAAACGGCGCCGTCTTGTTGAAACCACCAAATATCGCCGAGATCACGATCTTCAATTTCAGGTATCACATAGTAGAGTATCATGGGGCGATAACTGTCGCGGCTCACAAGCCACGCCAAACCGTTGTTTTTTCTGAGTCTCTTCAGGTTGCTGCTCTTCGTTCCAAATGCGGCAATTTTGCTTGTTTACATACCCATTGATTCCATACCCATACCAATTTTGGCACGAAAACGTCGGATCTTCTTGGAACATGTCGCTTGGGAAGATCGCTCGGCGTAAAATGCGCCAAGTCGTTCCATACGTCAGTCCACGGTCTTCGTGTACACTCTCAGCTACGGACGCTACGTTTTCTTCACTGCGTACTAGGCGTGGTCCGATTACACATTATTTACAGAACGTGAATTTTTGTAATAAAATTGAGCGATTTCTGATGTCAAACTATACTGAACAAAAATAACATGACAGCTTGACACGAATAGCGCGGAATCTGTCAAAAAAGGCTATAGAAAAAAGGATCTCTACTTGGATCACCCTTTACATATATACTATATTCATGAGTATAAGTAGTGCAAATAGTCAAATATGTAGATATAAACTAAGGAGTGAAAGAAGCAGCAACTAAAATCGTGCAGAACAAGCCCCAAGTAATCACATTTTTGATAAGCAACTTCGTACAAGAAACGCCTGCTGATCAAAAAATATCCTTTACGTTGCTGCGTGAGTGTCAACGCCACACTTCCTTTGATTACTTCCCGTGCATGAGGGCAAGCAAGTGCATCTGCCTTCAATTTGATTTTTTATTTAATTTTGTACAAACAAAACAAAAAAAAAATTATAAAACACACCACACGCACACACACATGGCAGTAAACAAAGTCCTAGTAAGTCCTAGACAGATATCCTGCGCCGCATTGACGTTGAGCGCCGATACTTCAGGAAAAAAGGAAGAAATTGAACTCAAAAAATCAAATGCATCTGCTGCACATAAAGTTCTTACACACACACACACATGCGTAAATATTTATACGTTTATATGTTTGTATGGGTGGATTGAGCAAATATTAGCACGTCTGTTCTGGCAGCGAAATGCACATTTCATATGAAACTCTAAGCAGCGCTAAGCACACTCCTCTACATACGAGTATGTAGGTATGTATAGTATGTATGTAAAAGGCCGGTAGCGCCGCCGCTATACATTTCCTTGTGCATGTATGTAAATATGTGTGCATAGAAATATGCGTGCGTTGCCATATTTGTGCTGTGGCGGCGTCTACGCTTGCGCATTTCCAATTTTTGTTCCTTTCTTTAACGTAGAATGTGCTGCGGCATGTTGCATGTTGCACGTTGCACCTTTCATTGAAATTTGATGCGTTTCATTTGTGTTTGGTGTTGTTGTTGTTGTTGTTGTTGTTGTTGTTGTTATTGTTATTGCCACCGACAGCGTTGTGTCATGATCATTGATAGAAAATCTACTCTAGTTTTATTACATTTTTGGTTTGTGCCATTCCGAAAAGCCACAAACAAAAGGACGAAATCGAATTCAGACTCAAATTCTCCAACATTTATTGCAAAGTGAAGTGAAGTGGTACGTACCCCTTTTACCCATTGATTATGGCGTTTTATATGCATGGCGGTAGGGTTTACATGCGTGCCACACATTCCAGCAGCAGCAGCAGCCGTCCTTGTATGGTGAATGCAAACACCTTTTACTTATAATTAATGCGTCTGCAACAATTTTAGATGACGTTGAATGGTGACATTATGATGCAGTTCATATACATGCAAACTTACATGCGTTACAATATTTTTTCCACCTGTGCCACATATTGTGTGGCACGTATTATTACAAGCGCAAGCGCGTTTGCGAATGTATAACAATTTAGGATTCAGCAGGATTTTCGCAGATGCCATGAAGCAGATGCAATTTGCTAATAAATCACTTGAGGAATAAAGGGGTTGAATATTAGAGAATCACGCATACATACACGTATATACATATATGTAATTAGTAATTATTTCGTGGCATAACTCTAAAATATTTGAATAAATAAAAAATAGTTTGCCAACATATCCTTAAAGGCGTACAAGTCGATTTTTCTTTTTCGCTCTCTGACAAGGTATCTCCCAGTTAAGTCGGATCCTTCTCCACCTCCAACGGAGTGGCGGGTACTGTTTCAAGTACCTTCAAATCTGTAGTGTTTTCACCCATCCAGAACACATGACCTAGCCAGGGTAACCCTTGACCCTTTATTCGCAGAATCATTGCCGTCATATACATATATTTCTCTTAAAACTAATTGTACCAACATCTGCCTTTCTATGATAATTTATGTTATCAATTCTTATTTGACACTTTAGCCATGGAATAATTCATACTGATTTCAGTTAAAATGAGATTTCGCAGTATTTTAGATATTGAAGTATCGGTGCTAACTAGATAGAGCTTATGACTTCCACTGTGCCAAGTGACTCAGAGAATACGGAAGTCAATTCATACAAGTTCTACAGGTATATCCTTTTTGATTGGACAGATCTAATATCCCAACATTTAGACATACTTTTATCCAATATTATACAGCCACATTCGTTATCGAAGATCCTACTAGCAATTCTTATAAATCATATCTATAAAGCAGTACAATCCTCTCACGCCAGGTATTCGAATAATATCGTAGTCGGGTTAATTCACCGCAAGACTTTTGAAGTCTATTTTTTTGTATCATAGTTTATCCCATATTCTTGATATAGAATTCCGATCGCTTTACATCTCCAAACACTACCGCTGCACTTAAGCAAGCTAGAAAAGTGCTCTCTCTTTAAATACTATTAAACACATTCCTTCTTCTCCCTCCCTCTCACTGCTGAAGTGAAATAATTCCATTCTGAAGCCGTTTGTAGTATAAATCAGAACATATTTTTGTATAATTTTAGGGCATTTTTATTTTATGTGAAGTCGGCTTTAAGCTCTTCATAGCTTTTCAGACCTAGAATCTACTTTTCTCTGCTAGTTTATTCCAGTTCCGCGTTCCTGCCTTTCAGTTACACTTATCGAAAACTAAGTGGTCCCACTTATTACTAGAGATAAGGGTTCCGCTAATGCATAATTGTCAATATATTTACTTGGCTCGATCCAAATAAAATTTGACGTGTTTTAAGTTTAAATCTGGAGTAATCATATTCTCAGTCACAACCAAGTCGATCAGCTTCAACTTATTTGAGCAGATTTCTGATGCTTAGGCAAACATTCGTGGTTTGGAGCACTTTATGTGAATTTTTTATTTGGTAGCTCGAAAGCGCAAACAAACAGTATGCATGTTAGCCCCATATGACTGTGAAGTTGATAACTTCGTTTATCTAGGAACCAGCATTAACATCAACAACAATGCCATCCTGATAATCCAACGCAGAATCATTTTTGCTACTTTGAAGAAGAGCAAATTCTACAAGACCGTCATGATTCTCATCTTACAATGGTCGGAAGCTTGGATGATGGCAACACTCGATGAGTTAGCATTAGGAGTTTTCGACGTAAAGGTTTTTTAATATGGTTTTTACATTTGCCAAGGACGATTACTGAAGACGATGGAACTACGAAGTGTACGAGATATTCGATATTAACATAGTACGCGATTGAAGAGACAGCGCCAAAACTGGTTATATTGGGTACTACACAGGTGAATGAACTTCAGCTTTGAAAGCTTAGTTAAAACACAGAAAGATAACGACCTCTACTCCGTTAGAAGGATTTGGTCGGTAGCAACATAGTTTTACTTGTTCTCTCCAACTGGCCTCGAGTCGTGAAGATAAGAAGCGAGATTTGCTATTCTCGAAAAAGAAAAGAAGAAGGTCGTATCTTGTTTACCCGTACATCGTGTTACGTCGATAGCTGATGGGAGCAAAATTTATAAGTTCTTGTCCTGAAATCACAACCAGCGATCATCTAAGATGCATGTTCTTACACCAACCCCAAATACTGTTATTGGACATTTCACTACTTGGGGAGTAATAAGCCCAACAACAACGTTGTTAGAACAACGCCGTTCGCTTGTAGCCGTAGCTCTGGCGAACAAACATTGCGATAAGACTTTAAGGAACATGTTCGTTAGAGTTTCTTACTGTAGCTAATTATTTCTTCATCCGGAACAGCCACTTGCAACTCAAAGTGCTTAAATAGCCTCAAGACTGTACTCCATTTCTCTTTACCATAAATATTTGAAGTAAAATCAGTCGTCGGCCACGGTAACCGAGTGGTTAGCATTGCGTGCTGGCATTCGGAAGGCCAGGGTTCTAATCCTGGTATGACCAGCATCTAAAAGTTATGGGAAATTAATTTAAATAAAAAATTAAGTGAAATTTTCTAATTGCGGTCGCCTCTCGGCAGGGAATGTCAACCTCTCCGAGCCGCCGAGCATATTTCTGACATGAAATAAAGGCTCCTCGTAAAAAAACTACCAGCCGTTCGGAGGCGGCTTAATATAAAGTGTAAGTCCCTCCATTTGTTTTAAAAACATCAAAACGCAAAACCACAAATTGGAGGAGGAGCTCGGTCGAAAGTCGCTTCCGCGGTTACAAAGCGCAAATTATATATAAAAAGCCAGAATATAATCTACATACACATAGATCCAAAGTGGTCAAAACGACTTCCACCTCAAAATCTACTGTAGTATTAATATCAAAAGAAATGGGAGGTGAGCTTTTGATTTTTGTGCGATTTCACTCAAGTACAATGCCCACTGTACTTCTGCCCGAACGAAAGTTTATAGCAAATTATATAAGTTATCAAAACTATAGCGCGAATATCTTTATTTCAACGCATTTCGCACATTAAAATGTCCTTTTATATTCTCTTCGGTATGCAGTTTATTAAAGAAAATTATCTGAAATCCATAAAAGATGCGCATGAATGGGATGCAAGCGCAAATGAAATGACACCGGATTATCAATAAAACGCGACTAACTCTAAACGAAAATGCAGATAAACCCATATTAAGCGCAACTACGAGAAAAGGGACAAAAAATAGGAGTAGAAAATGAAAGGCAAAGTAAATGCATTGTGAAAAGTGAGAATGACTTTGTTGCAAGATTAGCGAATAGAGTGGATCATAAAAGATTTTTAATAACTTTGTTAGTCACATGCCAATACTCGCTCCTAATACAATACACACCACCTCAATTAGAAGTCAAGTCGGCAGAGTAAGAAGTTTTTAAATTCATATTTGTGGTTATACATACTTAGAGGGGCTTTTACATATGTACATATATTTGTACTTTTGAAAATGAAGTAATTTGGTAGCTCATAAAATGTGTTGCTTTTATGAGTTTGCGCATGTGCTACCACACTCACACCCATACAGCATGTCCCTTCATACAGCCTTCGAGTGCATTTTCGCTGCAACAAACGCTTGCTTGCCTCCCTTTGCCTACTCTTTCTTGCTGTTTTCCGCAACTAAGTTGGCATTTAGCGCACAGAAAAGGAGTAAAACGTTTCATTTTATCTCTATCATTTTCGTATAGTTTTGTGGTCAAATAGCAAAAAATGAAATTTAATTGATTTTATTTGTGTCTATGAAGAGACCGCCACTCGCCACTCGCCACTCAACTTGGCGGGAAGTTTTGGTTTGATAGGGCTGGGTAGTTGGTAGTTGTGTTGTCTTATCGTGATTTGAGTGTAAAATGCAGCTTCTGTTTTCAGAAAAATTCGCCGCTGGCAACATGAGAGTGAGCCCAAAAGCCTGATTGTACAAAGTAATGGTCATGTTGCATGTGATGAATATTTGAAGTGTCTGATTAGAAGATTTAGTCTTGAGGACTTCAATTATTTAAAGGATATGAAGAAAGTTGTGAGGAATGTTTGACTCTTTAGTGACATATGTTACACTTCAATATAACACATTTCGCTGCTCTTTCCTTGAAACATTCCTCCTCCCAGCATTACAGTGATTCTACTATATTAGTAAGTTAAGTTAGTTCAAGTTGACTAATTATTATAAGAATTTCACTTTGACGAAATTAAAGGTTTTTTGCTGAGAGTTTCAAATTTAACTATGGTTAGGCCGAGGGTAAGTGTGAGCTGTTGGCAGCACTTCAAGATCTCTGATCCAACAGTGAATTTAGCAGCCAGAAAAACCCTTTGAGCTCACGACACTGAACGTGTTGGCATGTTCATTGAGTTTGGCTGAAACTCACGCCGCTAAAAAGTCTTCGGTTAGACGTAGGTGATTTCTTCCATTTAGATTTTTCTAGTACACCAATAGACCGTTATTGAGCAAGTATTCATCTTCCTTGGTGAAATGGTGGGACCATTGGTTCTCTACTATTAGTCAGTCTGAATAAGTTTAAATATAATAAGCAGCAACTGTTGAGAAGACAAAACAGCATAAAAAAATTAATTCAGAAGGTAATGAGGTAAACTTTGGCATCTCGTCGAGTTTAAGTCAACGCTCAAAATCTTGTTTGTAAATTTGTGATGCTAAAGTGGAGGGGAAGCTGCTGAGATAATAATTTACATCATACGTCATAACATTATCAATATTTCGTCCATACAAATCAATACGTACTACGTCAGATCCTTAAATGTAAAGAAGAAGTAGATATTACCACAAGGCCAGAGTTCGAGTCCTGCTCTGACCAACATTCAATAAATTATAGGATATTAATTTTTCTTATTGCGACCGCATCTTGGAGGGGAATGTCAAGCCCCCCCGAGTGTATGATATGAAATAAAAGCTCCTCATAAAAATCCATAATTTTTATGGAAAAATATTAACACGAAATTTAAGAGAAATTCTGGTCTTGATGGAATGGTTTAATTTCATCCAGGATGACCAATACCATGCGCAAGGGTTAGAAAAGAAAACCTTCTTACTTAACTCAGCTGGAATTAAACTTAACCTTTATCTGGTACTAAAACAGACCATCAGGTCCGTAGGTTCGGGTATTTTTTTAATGAGGTGCATATCGTTCTTCTAATTGGCGCATGCAGTCCAGAGTAGCACTCATTGCCAATTACTAATACCTTTGGCTGATCATAAGCTTTATATAAATATTTCTTACAGTCGAATTCAAGACTAAGGATTGCTCCACCCCTTAACTGGTTTACGATGACGAGTTCGCTTACAAAATGTTTGGGCATCTTCTTGTTTTCGGGCCCTTTATAATCACCAATTTGGAACTTTCTCTAACTGTCTTTGAAGAGGATGTCAACTATTTTCATATGAGGATTTTTTACAAAGTCCTCCATAGCTGCTCTCAGTTCTAGTGCACAACCCTCGGGAATCAAATTTTGTCTTTTGAGTTGAGCATGTATCCAAAATAAGTGAATGTCATACAATCAGAGGAAACTTGAACTTTTTCTGAGCTCATAAATCTATGAAATCTTTCCACTTTTTTCTTTGAAGATTTGCTTTTTACAATCACTGATACGAATGACTGTGAGATCTTCAAAATAATGCCAGCTATCATTAAGTTTAATGGATAATCTAAGAATAGGCAATCAGCTGACTTCCATATTAATTGTAATACAAAATAAAAATTCAGTAAAATATTTGGAAAATCTTATTTCGAAATTAGTTTTCATATCAAAGTTTATTTTTAGCCAACATTTTTCACCACCCTAGTGCTTAATAATCGTATGTAGTAAATGTTGCCGTTGAGTATCTCTGACATAAAATCAAAGTACTAGAAAATTGCAAACCAATTGCAACCACTATTAATCCCATCAACTGTTGGCCGCAATGGACAAAGAAAGGAATTATGCAAAATTGCTACAACATTTATAATTTTCTATTTTCCAAAGAGTGCTGTCGCTAGGATCAAAGCGATTGCCACCAACACATGCGTACATGAACACACAAACGCACGCACTGATGCTCTGCCGCGTGACCGTGAAATATCTACTTCTACATAATCACTGAGATTTATCAAATTTCTGTGGTAAAATCGAGGTGCGATTTCATAGTAGCTCAAAAAAAAAAAAAAAACAAAACAAAGAAGAAAATGTAGAAAAACTTATTTATTTATTTTTCTTCTACATTACCGTTGTTGCTGTAAACGCAACAAGGCGTGAGCTAGCCCATTTCAGCCAACAAGAAGTAGCTCAATGGAAAGGCAAGAAAAACAATACCTATATGCACCATCGGCGTTATCTTCATTTTCTATGCAGAGCCGTCGATGACGACAGTAGCCAACAATTTTACTTCCTGTCTTACTTGGCTGTTTTTGTTGTTGGAAGAATTTTTATTGTTTTGTTTCAGTTTGTTTGTGGCAAGCGATTAAGGATATTTACTTTGGACTTAAGCGATGGATTTGTGTGTAATGCGGTCAGGTCAAGTATTGTGGTGAATAAATGTGTACATACACGTATGTACATGTGTACATATGTACTCGTATGTGTAAATACGTATATCTTTTAAGATTATATTTGCAAATATTCAGTATTAAAGCATATGTATTTTTGTGTGTTTTAAACCGATAATGACCCTCCAATTGTTTTCTGCGAACATATAAAAATCACACACGTGTATAAACATATGTATATCTTTGTATGTAAATGTAAAAAAAACATATGTGAATATTTGCACTTGTAATTTGATCATGTGGCTTTTTTCTAGTTTCGATTTTTTAATCTTTCGGCGTTTTTTATGTTTCTGCATTAGTCCGAGGATTTATTTACTGACTTTTGTTGTCCAAATATTGATTTAACTTTGTGATTATTTTGTGGGAATTACGGAAATGCAAAAATGTTAAGAATTTTCTTAAAAATAAGCGAATATAGACATGTTCTACAAAAACAAAATAAGTTCAGGATTAAGTAAAATCATACGAATACCTTTATCAGTGGTTGATAACGATCTAGTTTTTTAAATCACAGAAATCACACAGAAACGACCGATGAATTTGCTGATAAATATTTTATTTTTAACCATTTTTAAACAAATTTCGTCTCTCTTTCTCTTCTTTTGCATCCAGCGAGGGGTATTGCATGGAATACTTTCAAATTTGGATTGCTTTCATCCATTCGGACGACATGATCTAGCTAATGTAGCCGCTGCCTTTTTATTCGCTGAACCACAAATGCCAAAGTTGTATATTTCACTCAGGCGATCGTTCTACAGTCTGTGGTATTCGTCTTTTCCAGTGGACGCAAGACCATAAATATTCCGCGAAATCCTTATATCGGATGGCAACATCATCCATGCTTCTTCACTATATAGCTGGTATAGGGGAAGAAGGATGTCTATGAAAAAGATTCCTCCCACTTTCCTAGATGATGAAAATCATCGATCAATTTCCAGACCTGTTTGGTTACATTGCATATAGATTCACCCTGCCATCTACGTGTATTCTTGGCCTTGCTGATGAAGGCCGATTTTAGCAGGTATTTTGCAGAGGAATAATGTGTGCAGTGTTTACCATGGTTACGATTGCACTTCTCTCTTGCTAGCGACCCATATAGCAGCCAGGTAATGATGAGTGAAATTTGGTCATTATTTGTCGAGAGAGCACTTAACTTTTCAATTGCCTACTCAGCCTAGAGTAGCACCTGTTAATAAGAATTAATCTTCGTTGGTCTTCAAGGCTAATATTTTTGTAAGTGTTGACGCTAGCTCTAAGATAGACAGATCGTAATATTTTCTTCAGCGGTCATTTAAAATAGTAATTTAATAAGGGACTCTACTTTCCTTTTCTAGTCCCAACGAACCTTTTGGTGTAAACCATATATCCAACTAAGGCTAATTTAAAATCAATGAAGAGGTGGTGGTCAAACTTTTTCTCAGTGGTATTTTAAAAGACTTAGCGCACGGTATATAATATAAAATTTCCCCATTCGAGTATTTACCAATTTCAACGACACGTTGGTATGGCCTGATTAATTTGTTGACTTTTGGGGTCACCTATTTTGTGGATTTCAAGAAAGATGATGTATGCACATAGTAAAATTTTCGTTGCCATATTTGAATTGTTCAGCCGGTAAGTCACAGACTCACATATTAGTTTTTTTGTTGCTGCTGGTTTTCCGGGAAGTATAGTTAGTAGGCTTCGGCGCTATAGAAGCCAGCCGATTGGCTAGTACTGCCTACTACACGGCAGAGGCTCATTGTTTTGAGCACTTGCTAAAAAGATTTTATATATAAAATGCTATATTAATCTTGGTCCGCAGTATGTTAGTACCAGAGTGAGTAGAATTATACCCATCAAAATTTATTCTGATATGATCAGAATGATCAGGAACGCGGAAGAAAGATGTATTGGTACATTTAAACTATCATTTATCGGGGCCATCCAGATCGGACCAATATAACACATATGCTACCGACTTTTCAGATTCGAGATTTTGGGTGGTAAATTGCTCAAAGAAGCATTAAAGATAGTAAAATTGGGTATTCTATACACAGGACAACAATAGCCGAGTGGAAGGCTACGGTTCGAGTCCATGTTCGACCTAACTAATTGTGGAGTTTATTAGTTTTTCTAATTGCGGTTGCGGTTGTGGTAGGGTCTACCATTTGTTGGAAAAACAAGAAGACGTAAACCACAAATGGGAGTAGGAGCTTGAATGAAATATCGCTTCAGTGGTTGCAAAGCTCCAATTATATATATTCGGTGTAGTAAAAAGAAATACATTATTTTTTTAATAAATGGCGTTATTTATCTGTATCTCGCGCTGTATAAGGCCGCTAGATGGCGCAAGAAAGTTGACATATCGTACTAAAAAACTCTTCTGACAGTTTTGAGATTGGTTGATTCAGTTTTATTTGAGTGAGCGTCAAAGATGGGCACTAGCAATGAGAAAATACTCTATACCTTACAGTTTTTCTTCGATGAAGGCGAACCCTCAAGTCAGACAGCTGAAAATGTCAATAGTGTTTACACGGTCCCGATACTGTAACAGTAAATTATGCGCAATTTTGGTTTGATTCCGGTAATTTTGATGTAAAAGATGCTTCACAGAGTACAAAGCCAATTGTCGAAAATGTTGATCAAATCATCAACATTGTCGAGTCCGACCATCATATAAGCACTGTTTCGATTGCCAAAGAGCTAAAGATTGTACAAACAACCACTTGGAACCATTTGATACGAAAAGTAAAAATCAAAGCCTTCAATTTCATGCAAAAATAATGGATTTATTTTTACTACACCTAAGATTATACATATAACGAATTACATATTGATATTGAATTTTAGAAAAATCAGGTAACCATTATATCTTTCATATACCGATTTGAGACCTTGCTCAAAACTCTGTCAAGAAAGTATCTAAAAGCATAAAATTTAGTATTACCAGTTGAAATTTGCCAGTTTTTTTCGATAAAGAAAACACTTAATTTTCAGAAGAATCTCAAAATTTTTTAATTCAAAGTATTGACCATTGGTTTCTACATATTTCGCCCATCTCTCAGGCAAATTATGGATACCATTCCAAAAAAACTTTTTCTCTTTCAAGGCAAGCCATTCGACGAGCCATTTTTCGTCTTCTTCAAAATTAGCGAAGCACTGCTCTGCGAGGGAGTGTCCTATCGATGCGAAAAGGTGTTAGTCAGACGGAATTAAGTGTTTTTAATGTGTCTTTCACCAGTTTAGCGGTATGAGACGGCGCGTTGTCATGTTGCCAGATAACTTTGCCATGTCTTCGGGTCCATTCCAACCGTTTTTCGATCAACGCATGATTCAAATTGATCATTTGTTGTCCGTAGCGATCCGTGTTCACCGTTTCACCAGGTTTTAACAACTCGTAGTACACCACACCACACCACACTGGTCCCACCAAACACAGAGCGTTGTCTTACGGCCAAAGCGATTTGGCCTTGCAGTCGATGGGCCAGCTTCACCAGGGGAAAGCCATGATTTTTTTCGCTTCGGGTTCTCAAATAAATCCATTTTTCGTCCCCCGTGACAATTCGATGCAGAAAAGATTTCCTTTCGAATCGTTGAAGCAGCTTTTCACAAACGGTTTTTCGATTTACCATTTGTCTATCATTCAGCTGATGTGGCACCCATTTTCCATACTTCTGGATCTTTCCCATGGCTTTTAAACGTTGGCAAATTGCTCCTCGAGTCACATATAGTGTTTCTGCCAATTTTCGTTGCGATTGGGTTGGATCAACGGGCAATTCCTCGTCTTCGAACTTTTTCGTTGCACCAGGATGTTCATTGTCTGTCAAATCGAAATCACCACTTTTAAATTGACGAAACCATGTCTCACATGTTCTAATCACTGGAGCATGTTCACCATAAGTTTCTACCAGCAACCGGTGAGCTTCAGCTGCTTTTTTCTTTTGATGAAATAAGAAAAGCAACGAATGCCGCAAATGCGATTTACTTGGAACGAAACTCGACAAATTCACTTAGGTAAACAAATATGACGTTATTATTTTGGCGGAATGTGACTTGCGTATTTTTGTAAGTTAATGTCAATAGAAAAAAATTACATACACGTACATGCCAAATAATAGAAATTTATACATATTGCTAGCGACATCTACTAGTAAAACCGGCAAACTTCAACCCTGGTATACATTCTTATCTACAAATAAACATTGTAGGATACCTAATCACATCATATAGGAATTTTTAGCTGACAAACTTGTCAAAAGAGCATCTAAAAGCTAATCTTAATAAATCATTTTTTTTTTTAATTAAAATTCTAACGCTTCAGTAGAATTTTTCATCACCTAATAATTCACTATGATCAACTACCAAACCGAATTCCAACAAATCACTTAACCCTAATGAACTTGAAAACTTCAATTCCTGGAAAGTCTACATTAGACACTCGGCGAATTTCGCAAAAAAAAGCCATCAATCAAGAGACCATCAGCAATTCAGAGACAGCAGACGCTAACAATGAGGTAGGTGTTAATTTGCACAAATTTGCGCTAACTTGATTGTCCGGGCAACACCTCGTTGAGTGGCGGCTAAAGAAAAAACAAAATTAAATATAATAATAATAAAAAAATGAAAAAAGTAAAAAAAAAAGTTTATAAAAAAAAAAGCGCTGCACTAACAACGACTGACGTTAATTAACAACAAAATAGTGACTTAGTTGAGTAGAAAGGCGGGTATCATGTTGTATTACGAACCAACAAATACAGACATACACACATACAGACAGATGTTTAACGGCGACTCATCAGCAAGCGAACTCAAGGAGTGCCTTAAGAACAAAAGGTGTTGAAGTTAACACCAAGCATCGGCTGTTGAGCGGTAACTGAAACACTTGTGCAGTGTGTAGCGATGGTAGATATGAGTTGTAGTGTATGTATATATGTATTTAGATATTTAATTTATGTTTTTTTTTGTATATTTCTCATTTGTTTGTGCAACGCCGTACGTACCAATCAAATCCTATTAGTGCCAATTTTAAGCAGATTTACGTTGCGCCATGTCGTCCGCTGCAACAACACACAATATACTCGTACATACGCCAGCGTCTACCATATACGAGTATGTGTATATTTGATGTTGTTTGTCTCTAAATTCGACTTGTTGACTTGTATATTCCAATTAAGAGTCTCAAATACCCAGCTTGAGCCTCTTAAAAAGCCATTAATCACCCGTTTAACTATGTTCTAAAAAGTGCTAAATATCAACGCGAGCGCATACAACAGTAACAAAAAAACTACAAGTATCGATGGCACAGAGCAGAATCCTTGAGAAACTGTAGACTCAGGAGAGAAAAAACACAAGAAAAAAGCGAAAAAAATATTGGGTCAGCATGTTTGTAGTCAATCTGCGAGTTATCTGTGCTAATATAGAACATTGTGAGTAAAAACAATAACAAATCGACAGCTTGCCAAACAAAATTGTTGCAAAAAGGTGCGAACTTCTTCGCACGTTCCTGATATATTTTTTTTATTTTTTTTCACGTTTTTTTATTTTTGTTCTCGGAAAATAGTCCTTTGCTTGTTGTTGTTTTTTGTTTTTTTTTTTGAAATTCACACCTTGCTGCCAAATCAACGCCACACGAATGCGCGCTCAACTCAAGAGCTGAACAGAAAAAATCAAATAAATTTCGAAAATCCAAAAAAAAAAGGAAAAATTTAAATGAATGAACATCCAATCCAACATAAGTCGTTCACACACCGCCACAATGCCAAAATATAATTTATTATGCACTAATGCACTACACACTCACATATACAATATATGTATGTATGCGTTTTTTCAGCACTCTGAACTGTTTAGTTACTAAGTTAATTTGACTTGCTCATCAGGTATGCATTTAGGTACTAGTCATTGAATTTGCAACACGCAACACACGCCTCTGTGCCTGCTTGCATGCCACGTTTCATTCATCGATACACCCGCTCGCTCACGCCAAGCGCCGCCATATGTGGCATGCAATGTGGCGCCTCAAAAAGTGTTATATTATATTTTATGGCGCACGCAGTCGGATGCAAAACTGATATTTAACACTCTCCCGTGTGCATGCACGTATGTATGTATGTATGCATGTGTGTGTGCGTTTGTATGCTTGCCAATTCACACCTATCGAAGTTCTTAAGGGCGTTTATTGGCTAACGGTTTCATGGCTGGCTGGCAGCAAGGATTCTCACTGCATCCCACTTTGTCGGCGTTGCTTAAAAGGACTTCTAAGGTGTTGGCCGCTGGTTGTGGCAGCGTTCTTAAGGAACCTTTTTTTCTTTGCTTAAATTTCCAGTAATTATTCATAATGTGTGCTAATTATTTTGCAGAGTTGTAAATATTTTGAACATTTCCAAAGGTTTGTAGGAGTGTAGGCTCAGCTCGTTGCATTTCTGACAAATTTATATTATTTATTTTATTTTTTTTTTTTTGTTTACAAGTCTAATGATATACCGGCAAATCTTTGTGTTAATGACGAAATTTTTTTTTTGCTGCAGAATTAATTTGGTGTAAAAGTGTGCAAAACACAAGAAGGCCACTAATGTTAATATGCAATTCTCTCAGCTCCATAGCCAGTCGACTGTTTAAATAATAAAAAATCATCCGCGGTTTATGTCACTGGATGGTGTAAATACTCATTGCGTAAAACGTTATTTTAGTTTGAAAAGGAATGAAATGTCTGAAAAAATACGTTACGTGATGCTTTTTTACTATGAAAAAGGTAGTAACGTTGAAAAAATGTGCTGAAAAATTCGTGTGGCTTAAAGTGGGAATGCAATAAGAGAACGCCGGATCCAGGAGTGGTTTGGTCGATTTCGATATTAAAGATGCATCTCGTTCTGGTCGATCAGTATCCCAAAAAGTCTATGAAATTGTGCAACTGGCGGAGTTGTCAAGAGGTAGCGGAGGCATAAGGAATAATTTGGAATAATTTAAAAAAGACTGGCTACTTAACGAAGTGAAACTGGACAACATTGAACCATTTCTATAGCGACTTATTAACTAAGATGGTTAAGTATGAGACAATATAATACGAAAATATTTTCAAAAATATATATATATATATATAAAAAAAAAAAACACTACGGGCTCTTTAAATTGTGAAAAAAACAAACATCAAAAACTGTGAAATTTATATACACACGAGTATGTATTTCTGAAATTTTTTAGTATAATATTTTTTTAGTAACAATTCAAAAAAAATTTACTTTCAAAATATCATACTAATTTTTGTAGCCTCTATAGAAACTTCAGTTTCAAGGAAAGCAAAAAATATTTGGATTGTAAAAAGAAATAAGAAAGACCGAATCCGTAGTATCTATTTTGCCAATTACGAATCTAAATATATTTCACTGCTTTTTATGTGATTTTAGGTAAGGTAAACTTTAGTCCATTTTCAATATTCAAATTATTGGTCACCTTCGAAAGTTTCTGCGTGTCATTCATCTGGGAGTGACCCGGTTCAAGCCGCTCACGACTTCTAGCCTTAGACCAACTATCAAAGCTAAAGCGTGGACACGAGCTCGCTGTGGTTGTGCGCATAGTCTGGGACCCATCACAGATTCATTCGCAGATATAAAATTTAGCAATCAATCCCGGATGAGACTCCTTTTTTTGATGACGATATTTTAAGAGCCCTGGAATGATTATTACCTTAACTGGACAAGTGGCGCTACCCAGCTAGCTGGTGTTCTTCTAAATTAGGCAGACATCATTGCCAGCCAAGAGGGCGTGCGATGAAAGAGACAAGAACGGATGAACGCTGGGTCCTTGTGACATCTACTACAGCGCCTAAATGAAAATTTCGTAAATTTTTCAATTTATCGCTGAAAAAGGATGATAGGTTGACCAAAAATACTTTCTGTGAGCGCCCGCGTTACTATATTTAAATTGTGCAGTTCAAGAAGGTGGATTCGGCAAACCAATCGGATATTTCAGACTACGTTCTGAAACGTCCCTAACCTCGCTTGGTTAATTGACTCCGCCGGGACGCGAAATATAGTTCCAGGTAGTACCAGATTCTACAATAATACAAAAAAATATATTAAGTTACATGGTAGCAACCTTATCGAAAATCGCGCATCCAAAACGCACATGTTCTGATAGATGGAATACATGTCTTAATATCAATTCGGATCACTATCTCTTCGCAGTGAAGATACGCAATTACCTCCGAATGACCAAAAATGCCCTTCAAGAAAAACAAAGAAAGGTTTGACGTCAATAACCGCTGTGAAAAGAAGAAACGATTTATAACAGGCATCGTGGTCAGAGAATACTAACGTCAAAATATGTATCTGGCGATTGAGTTGTATGATTGTCGATGTAAAGTTTGTGAAAAGGTGACACTTTTTTCTCTTTAAGATGTATATATGTGTGTGTGTATAGTAGAAACCTTAAGTTTTTGCTAAGCTGTCTCCGAACGACAAATTTTTGTGATGAGCTTTTTATTTTATGAGAAAAAGCCCAAACGGTTGGCGATTCCTGCCTAACATCGAGCCGCCGAGCTCAATATTGCCGAACCAAATAACACTCTCTTTCAGGGTTATTGCCACAATTTGTCCTGCCATTTGTACACGTGCTATTAACAAACAAACCTACATACATATGTATACCAATACATGCAAACAATGTTGAGTAACTAAACAAGTGGAAAGGTAAACTGGTCAGAGCTAAGCACGAAAGTTAATGAAATGGAACGGTTAATATCCTGTTTGCAAGGCAGCAACGTGAGTAAGGGTAAAGTGAATGAAATTCTGTGAATTACATTTCATAGAAATGCGGAAGCGATGAAAGTATTGTATGTACATATGTACATACCTCCCTCGGACATACCCTCGGACTCATCCTTATTATTACATAATAATTGTTTATAATGCCAATTGTGACCAAGAGCAGCTGCGCTTCAGCGGTGCTCAGAAACGAAATTGAAATGAAATTAAAAGCATATCCTATTAAGTGCTGCCAAAAAACAAAAAAAGGAAACGACTGCAACAAAAACAATAATACATTATTATTGGTTATAGCCTAATATGCCCTTCGCCTCTCACACTTAACCAACTGCCACAATGCATAAGCCACTGATGAGCAGTGAATTTCATACAATTTTGACGTGTTAACGGTGCAGGATATGAGTGGAAAAAATATTGAAGCAAAATTAAAAAAAAGTTAAAAAAAAATTAATTGTAAATACTGAGGTGTTGCACGCAATCTGGCAGTGTAAAAGATGTTGCACGCAAGTTTTTGAAAATAATTTCGACTCATCGATTCAAAAAGAAAACAAAAACAAAAACCAAAAAATCGAAAACGAAATAATTTATTTGATTGCTCAATTTAGTAACTCAGCTACAAAACTCCAAACAGCTCCGCCAAGTGGCCACCATTAAGACACAGAGTGTCTGCTGTCGTCTTTGTTGTTGTAAATAAACGCACAAGCGACGAATCATTTAATTTAAAAGAAATAAAATTTGTAACAATGTCTCGTACAGGCGATGACTTTTTGGAGCATAAACACCAGCATTGTTGGAGTTGTTGTTGGCCTTAAAAGGTATACCATAGAGAGAGGCTATTATTGATCCAGTTGATTGAATTTTGTGAACTTTAATGTTAATGGCACTTTTTATGCATTTCTTTTATTATTTTCTCATTTTTTGATTATTTACTTAATCTTTTTTTTTATTAATATTTTGTGAATTAAGCTAAATTGTAGCAGTGAAAATGTGCGCGTTTATTGATTTTTAATGAAGCTAAAATGCGCGGGATTATGCTTTTGAAGTACCTTTGGACACCAAGAAAATCGACAGGGCAGAAGATGAAGAGCATGTAGTGTGCTCTGCAAAAAGTATACTCTCACGGAGGTTGCTTCAGAGAAATAGAGGGAGATGTAAAAATAAAGGTAAATAACGAATATTTGAAATTGAAAGCTTTTGAAGGTCAGTTAATTGAAAAAAAATGGGAAATCAGTGAGTATTCTTGCAAAGAATTATAACTGAACTTGGCTAGAAAAAATAAAAGTAAATCTCATTTACTTCTTCGTGTTCTCTGAACTACGAAAGCCCCTAGATGCCTTAGGAGATATAGAGTCAATTAGTTATAGCAATCCTGAAAGTGTTTTAAGCATCCAGGCAGACAAGCAGTAGTACATATAAGGGCGGAGTTCTCTCTTTTTTACACTGGAACCTCACAGTAGACTCGTTTTTAATAGAAAAAGATTGGCGCGAAGACAAAGTCATTGCCTATGTACTATACGTTGATAACTGTGACACTTCGAAGGGTATTCTCCTAGCCCACCTATGTGGATTTTGCGTCAACTCAAATATGATTGAACAAGTGTTATTCACAAGGAGATAAAATATCTCTACTAATAGTGCACCGACTTCTGTACCTACTTAATTTAGCAATTGGCGCTTACTACTGAAGCGATTTTCGGCCAAGCATCATTGGTCTCAACAACCGCGCCGTGAGTTCTGCTTTCTCCAGACGTGATAAAGAAGCGGAGCGAATGGGTCTGGTAGTGAATGAGGGCAACACGAAATATCTCCTATCATTGAACAAGCAGTCATCGCATTCGCGACTCGGTTTCCACGTCACTATTGACAGTCATAACTTCGAGGTCGTTCGAGGACTGAGTAGGCGAACGACAACCAAACTCTTCAAGACGCTCATCATAACAGTCCTACTATATGGCACTAGGAGTCTCGAGAGAAAAGTTTTGCGAACGATTTATGGTTATAGAAGATTGTACCTTCTTTATTCAGCTCTGCAACTCTTATAATTTTCTCCAGCAACAAATCAATGAAATCACACGATAAGGAATCACCCTGTCTGAAATCTCGCTTGGTATCGAACGGCTCGAAGAGATCCTTCCCGATCTTGACGGAGCTTTAAGTGTTGCTTAAGGTCAGTTTACACATTCGTATAAGTTTTGCGGGGATACGAAATTCAGACATAGCGGCGTAAAGGCATCTCCTTCTCGTGCTGTCGAAGGCTGCTTTAAAATCGACGGTACGTTTCTAAGATTTGGGGCATGGTGAACATCTGGTCAATAATGGAACTAGCTTCATGAGATGATCGTTGGGTTATCGAGGAAAACTGTAATACGGAAGAACTTGTCAGACAAGACATTACCAAGGAAATTATTCCCGATAAAGCACGCTTTGGTATGACTTTTTCCACGTTCAAGCTGAAGAGATCGCGTTAAAAATATTCATTACAAAAATAAGACACGTCCAAGGGAATAGCAGCTCTAACATGACACTATCTAATAGGATGACATGCAGAAAGACTAGGAGCTCTTTATGGTTGATGGCAACAAGAATGATGAAGAGGAGCAAAAGTTCACTAATATTTTTTTGACTACTCTACATTGCTGAATGGTCCCTCCAGGACAGCTGACGTTATAGTTATGAACCTAATCAAGCTCGCCAAAGTGGCGATGCCTATGTATGGTAAGGGATCTTATTCAGCTTGTTGCAGTTTTATGGAGTAATATTTTGACTTTGCCGCTATCAGACGGAATGTTAATAAGTTTTGATAGCCAAGTGGGTGATACAATTCGGTCATGGGCTTGGGCCAACTCATAAAAAATTAATTTGTGAGCCAATTCAAATAATTTTTGTCTAACAAAAAAAGTCAAATTACATATTTTTTTAGAAAGCCCTTTTCAATGAGGCCTAAACTACTAGCTGCGCTCTTCACTTTGATGCGAACCTTTTTTTAGTATTTTCCTTACGTCTTTCTCTATTTCATCAGCTATAAATACTAGTCTTTTTCAACATTTTATTGACCTAAACGCCGCATATCGCATTCGCAATAAAATGGCGAACAAATCTTTATCGCTGATAATCATCAAATCTCATTTCTTTCGCTACGAACGGACAGAAGACAGGCGGCGCTTAAATAATCCAACAACTTACAACATACACACATACGCGTATGTACTATAGATGCACTTGACATTGCAAACTCCTGCCAATAAAATTGCTGCGATTCTTTTATAGCTTTATTAATACCAACTCAGCACTTAAAGCACAAAAATCACGATAATGATAACAAAGAGATCGTCAACAGTGATTATGTGCATAAAATGTAAAGCGAATGGCAAATGATAAAACGCGAGAGACTAGAGATAGAGAGTGAGAGAGAGGGAGCGGGCGCGGGCGCGGGCGCAGATAGTTTTTAAGGCAGACGGCAGCCTAAAATCGCTCGATCAACAAACAGATCGGTGGACAATCAGATCAACGGCGCATAACCAATGGCTGGCGGCTAGCGGCTAGCGGCTAGCTTTATGTCCCGTTTCGGTTGTAAATGATTCTTTATGATGCTTAAATTGTGTTTTAATTTAATAAAAAGTTTGCTACTCTCCAGAAGACACTACTTGTACTAGTGCGTGCAACAAAGTTGTGAAATTTTTTTATGTGAAACATTCATTGATTGGTGCGCATAGTTAAATGCGAAGGCGCGATGTTTGAAAGTCGCAGCGGCGGTGGTCATGAATTGCTGCAGTAAAAATCATCAAGTGGCATTTTATGAGAGGCGCTGCCACCTTGGTGGTGATTTTACGATGCTGGTCATATATAGAAACTATGAATCCGGCTTCGGCCAGGAAAATTAGTGAATTTCGTTTGCCAAAAGTTATAAAAAGCGATATTTGTTTATATAAATTTTTAATGTTCAATAAAGGGCAACAATGTAGGCATTGCAAACAAAAAATGAAAAAATTAATAAATTATTTAATTAATTATTATGCTTATTTAATTCAACTATAAAATGCCCTTATAGGCTTATAAAAGATAAGGAAAAATGTACAGAAATTTTTATGGAATTTTTATGTACATTTTGGCATGAACTGAGTGATCAGTAAAACTCAATTAAGATTACCTAAATGCTTGAGATCGTAAATAAATGTTTAATTTTTTTCCGTTTAATTTTTTTACTTATTTTTTAGCATTTTTTTCTTTTTATTTTGTTTTTTTCCTTTTTAATATTTTTATTTTCAATTTTATCTTTTATTGTTTACTACCTACCTCCTTGCTTGTGCCAGCAATTCGCATTTGTGTTAATTAATTTAAGCTTCAGCATTTTCCAAATCAAACCAAATCCCTCACGCAGCAGCACCAGCAACGCCAGCAAGAGTTCCTCGTACGAATGTAACTATTCAGCTCACGATCACCTCGACTCATTAGCGCCAGCGTAATGAGCAAGTTGGTGAAAATTCCATGTCAACCACACGCATTCCCCCAATCAAAAACGTAAATCCTTGACTGGACATGCAACATGCCGCATACTTGTTATTTTTTATTTTTTACTTATTTATTTATTTCCCCACTTGCCCGCCAGTGCGCCTCACTACACTACGCTTTGGCATGCGCCAAGCCATATATATACGCACGTGCATACATACGTACATTTATTTGGCCATCAGCATAAACACTTCTTCTACCAATTCATTTATGCCACATGTTTCAAGTGTCTGCCACTGCTGTTGCTACTTCTCTTACTGTAATTTCTTAGTCACTTCTGCGCTTAAGTTGTTTGGTCAGGCGTAGGTGCCTGATTAGCTATTCTGTGCCAACAGCAATGAGGTGTTCAGAATATTTCACTTATTCCTCTAATTAAATGATCAGAACAACAGCGCCAACCAATCAATGTGCAACATGGAGTCAATGCAATGGAACAATCATTGATGATGAATGATCGATTTTTGATTGACGGCTACAGAAAGCGAAAGCTTCTCAGTGTACATGGGACATGCGGTTGTAGGCTTGCAAGATAATATTTATGAGCAGTGTGAGGCAGGGTTGCCACATTTTAGTTTTATAATATTTCTAAAAAGGTGGTCTGTCAAAGCTCCAGGAAAGCCACTGAACTCCTTTTGGATGCCATATTTTAACCATTCCTCAGCCTTACCCGCACTTTGAAAAGAGTAGATAAGAGGTCTTAGTCAGTTTTTTTCGGCCGAGGGTGGTACTTTATTATTGTTGTTGTTGTTGTTGTAGCGGCTATGTTAAGCCCGCATAGAGACTGGTTTAAAATCAATCTAAGTCTCCGAGGTCATCTAATGGGAGGTCTAGGAAACGTGCCGTTTCGACGGGATCGGACCAGAGCCCCTCTCGGTTAGATGTGTCGGCTTAATGGGGCATTGGAAGAGGTAGTTAGTGTCGTGCGGAGACTCTCCACATGCTGGGCATACGTTGGGTATGTTGGGATCGAGTGCGGATGTATAGGAGGAAGCTGTGCCAGTGTCACGCGGGTCTCTCGAGACAGCTCGAGCTCATTGTCTGCGATGGGTGTTGCTTTGTCTCTGATCACACCATTCCCCGGAAGGGAGTCTTTGAAGATGTGGACTGACTCCTAGTGAATGGCGTTCAGTGCTTGTCTGTACGCCGTCCTGTCCAGTGGTTGTTGCACATATTGCTGGATTGTGTCCTCCAAATCTAGTAGTCCCTAGGTGGAGGTTCTGCTTCTAGATGGAGGTTCAGCTTCTATTAGATGCCTATTGGGGTGCTCCCTACGGTAATATCCCAATAGGAACTGCTTGCACAGCAAAGCATTATGCTCCTTAACTCGTAGCATAGATGCTTTGCTGTGCAAGTGATGCTCCGGCGACATCAGGAGGTTTCCTGTCGCGGTCCTGGGGATCTTTACGACTCTATGAATCTCAATGTACTTACACATGAAAAGACTCTAAGGCAGACAATGTGATACAACAACTTTTGCTTCACTACCAGATATTATATACTGTCCATACATACTTCCCGATGTGTAGATTTTTATCCGCCATAAACTGAGTCAAATAGAGAGGTGAAGAGTGAAAAGACATAAAGCTAAGCAGGATTTAAAAACTGTTTTCAAAATTATTATATTCTAATAACGAAATCTGTATATTCTAATAATAATGAAGGAATATCGTATTTACCTATAATCGTTAGATTTAAAAAAAAATATTCGATTTTTGTAAGTTAGGTTAGATCCTTTGTATCCTTTTTCTTATTCTTTCGAGGTTGGAAGCAGAACTGCTTTGCTTCTTAATACAATGGACCGCAGTGTTTCCATATGGAGAGTAGATCCTGCATCTAAAATCTTTAGAAGCTGAATAGATCGTGCCCCAGCCATTCCCTGACGGTAAGCAGATGCTCCTTACTCTACTAATGATAATAGCTGTGCTTTTTTTGGCTTTTCGACTACTGTCATTGATGGCCTCACTAAATTACATGATGAAGAACTCTGTATACCACTATAAGAAGGCTTGAAACCGGAAATCTCTTGAAGAGGAGTTCGGACGATTTTAACTCAAGGGCTTATAATGTACGGTCCCACTATTACGATTCTAGAATCAACAATAAGAATGACATTACCTTGTCATCGTCGTATATCTCGTACAGCCAGCTTATCATTCCATCGTCTGATGTTTTCGCCGTTGTCAATGCGATGGACGAAATTGCGTATGCGCTCAAAGTTATGACTGTCAACAGCGGCGGTGGGACCAAGACATGACTGCGTTGACTAATTCTGTGATCATGATAATCATGTTTGAGATATTTGGTACTTATTCTCCGTTCACTTCCAGTCTTTATGCAGTCTAGAGAAATCAGAACTAACAGCGGAGTTATCGAGATCACCGATGTCCAACCAATAAACGTTCCTTTCCGATTCTGGCAAAGGTTTTGATGTTGTTCATCGACAGTTTATACGAGCATATAGCAATATAAAAACAATTCCAATTCGTTTTATAGAAGATTTCTTTAAATCGGCGAATCGTTGATGTGGATAATTATCTATTTACAGTCGGGTTACAAAACGTCTTTCTTTAGTCTACGATTTTAGATTCAGATTCGTCATCTCCGTGTGCGTCAGTTCGCTGCAATACAGTATGTTAATCCTTCGGAATCTGCCTGAGTAACAAAAGCCTACTCCTGGCGTAATATAATATTATATTCAATACCGCTGTTATCTGCCAATCTTAAGAAAAAAGAAGACTGAGACTGCTAAAATGGTAGCTAATCCCCATGCTTTATTAGCTACTCGAGATTGGCTTTGTCTTTTAAGCCTCCTTATTCGATCTCGTTAAAACACACACCTCTAATCGAAGGAGAAGCTCGATCGAACTTCACTCAAGCGTTTATAGAACATCAATGACATATCTATAATATCTAAAAATATTCGCTTAATATGGCAACGCCATTTTTCAAGCTTATCAACTACTTTTTAACAGCCTTATGTTCCCGTTGTTTAACAGTCACCTGAAAAAAAATTAAAAATAAGTGAATGAATAATGAAAAAACACAAATAGCAACGCATTGACAACAATTGGAATTTTGATGAGTTCATTTCGCATTGATTTGCTGTCAGAACGCCAACGTAGCTATGCACCTAAACTCCCAAGCGGCTACAGGCACTGAGGTACTTCAAGATGGACCAGAATAAAAACGTCTACATGTCTACAAGCAATTACCGACCGACTGAGTGAGCGCCAATGCAACGGTACGGGTGTGAGTATGTGTGGCATGCAACTCACTTCCTTATAAGCGCATTTCCGCCTTGCTGCCGGTTCCGCAGTGCACCGTTCCAGTGGTTGGTTAAACAGCAGTGAACAAGGCAAGCCTTTCGCTTTTACGTTACACATATGGTACATAGGTACATACATATGGTACATGCATACAATATATTTAATATAAAAATGACAATTTTGCGCTACCACAAAGATTTTGCAGAGTTTTTCACATCATTTTCTCAGTATTGTTTGATTTTTGCAAATCGGCCAGGTGTTTTCAAAATCCTTGCTGACAATTTTCCACTTTTGCATTGTTTTTTTGATTTTTGCGAAAATAAATCGATTTTCATTCTGCACACCGCGTGTCAATTTTCGCTTTCAAAAATATCAATAAACACCGCAACGTCGCCTGCTCGATCGATCGTCCAAGTGATCGACAATAAAACCGTGACACGCAAAAAAAAAAAAAACGAGGAGAACAAAAACCATCGCACTCGCCACAAAATTCTTTCACATGCTCACCCATATCCTTTGACAATCTTTTGCATATTCCCCTTCCATGACCTATTGCTATTTTGCTATTTTCCATAATCGTTTGGCTTTGTTGGCAATTTTCAATGCGCATCATTAACACTTTCTTTCGGCTTTTCTTCCGTTGCTTTTGTTGTTTCGTTTACATTTTTCATTTGCATTGTTTTGTCTTTGCTTGGTGATGATGTTGCTTTTGTTGTTAATGTTATCCTTTGGGTTTGTGCGTTGAGTACCCTTTCTTTATTTACCTTGACTATTCAAATACTGAAATAAACCGCCGTTGTGGCTGAGTGACTTGACATTTTTCATTTTCCATTTTGAAAAATCACTTTTTCACCTTCTTCTTCATGGACATATCCTTTCAGGCAATGCAAATATCAGCGAACAATGGACTGCTTGGTTGACATATGGTACAATGCCCGATGATGCGCCTTTTAAGTTATACTCAAAATATAGTGTAGAAACGTGTTATTCTTTAAGTCGAAGAAGACCAGTAGCAATTGAGATGGAGAAAAGATCTAGATGAGCTTAGATGGTTTGCGCTTTAGGGTAACAAAGAGCTTTGTAAAAAAACCGTGCCGATGATTTAAAGCGGTAGCCATTTAAAAAGCTCCTCATATGTTTGGAAGCTCGCATCCTATTTGGTGTTGAATAGTCGCATACTGGATAAGAAATTGTGTCCCTCTTTTCCTCGTCATTCGGAAACTCCTTCAACTCAAGACAGAACTTTGAGATGTATACTTTGATTTGGGGTTTAAATTCTTACCAAAAGGAACTAGTGTATGGGAAGAGAACCCGGTCAAAGACAGTCACCCGAAAGTGTGAGATGAAGAAGGGCAACACTGACTCAATGCACTTTGATTGATCCCAAAGGAGTAGGGGAACATGAGTTTGGGTAGTGAATGGCATACCATAGACCTGCATACCACTAGTGCCTATCTGTGGGAAATTACAGAAAGCAAAATGTTTGAGAGTCGGCGACATTTTTATTCTTGTCTTTTCTATGATAAGATTGGCTTCATCAAAAATAGTATTCAGCTCGGGCAGTTTAAATGACAACTTCCATGTACAATAACTCATGAAATTCTTCTCATGAATTTTACCTCACTTTCTAGGCTCATCTTAAGTCCAGTATACTCTTAGATTCGTAAAGAAAATTATATAATAAAATAGACCAGACCGTAAACCAGCGAAGAACTTTTGAGGTTTCTATTAATCAATTTTACTAGAAACAACCATCCAAGCTATGAGAGTTTAGTTATAGTAAACGGTAAGTGTTTGGGGCAACAATTGGTTGTCTGTAGAATGGGGATGGAACAATAAACAGCTGATCTAATTCAATTTGACTTAAGGTGACTCTTGATAGATGAGAGATGTGGTTCTGTTCATAAGAAAATTAAACTAAAACTGGGTGGTGCCACCTTACAGCCGAAACCCGAAAGCAAGTTGTCGCGGAGTCTTTCACTTGCCTGACAGCACTAGATCTTCGTTACGATCGTTAAGCAAATACCTTTCTGCGGATCCCTAGTACGATGGAAGTCTACGAACAAAATAACATAAGATGTTGAGAGGATTTTCAGACATTCTATAATCAGTACAACCGGAGCGCTCGAAACAAATCCATCTGCAGCGCTTCTTGGTATAGATATCTCTAAGAATACGAATAGACTTCGTAGTCCCGCGTCTGACTTTCTTTAAGCTTCAGAGAGCAACAAACAAAACATAGCATATTTTGGCAGATCGTCTTAAAATGGGCTGTGGAATGGGAGCTTCAGTTCACTATGCCTAACCAGAGATAATAAGGTTATTTCAGCAGACAAAGCATTGAAATCTTTCAATCCGTAATATTGAAAACGAAGACAAAGTCGACCGTAATGCACTATATAAGGTGACAATCAATGGACTTGCTGAAAAAAGAAGGGTTCATCCAGATTTACTAGATGCCATGGGATGTGAGACACTGAACAGGCTAAAGAAATTATAATTTATGTAGTTACCAGTTTGCTTCAGGGAAGTGAAGTACGTACAAGAAAAAGTCTTGCGACTAGTAGGACTACTAATCAAACGTTTGCCAGACATAAGATTATTTTATTTGACTACGAAAAGCTGCAAGACCTTCAATCAACAATTTATAGATGGCTGAAGTCATTACTTCAATTTACGAAGAGAGCAGCAATGTTCTTGCTAATAACCCAGCATGTCCTTGAGAGGACCCCAAGCTATAGTTTTCTAGAATTCAATTTATCGCTTTGGCGAATTGATCGTTTTCGAGCGCAGACCACTACCATATACACCCATAGAAAAGTATTTCTGAAACATACATATGTATATTGTATATGGAGGAACATACAATATATACAATACATACATAAGTACCAATCAAACAAATTTTTGAAAATAGAAATACATAATAAACTCACCACCAAAACTAATAAAAATACAAATGAGAAAATACAAAAGCCATGGTGAGTGCAATACAAATCAAAATGCAGCGAAAAAGTAAAAAAGAATAAATGAAAAGAGAAAGAAACCGAGCTGACCAAGCAGATGTTTTCAACTTGACCGCATCTAATGGCCTGTGCCACTGAATTGAGGGTTTTTTTCGCTAGATTTACATGTGTACACATGCACAAATATATAAATAAAGCATACAAGCATGGAAGCATACTTACATATATGTTCATAGGTGCAATATAAAGAAAGTAGCCAAATAACAATATAAAAGTAACAACAAAATGATCAGCTGTGGAGTGGCCAAATCAAACGTAAATCAGCAGACGAAAGTCGATATATTTGGCAATAAACAAAAGCGAAAAGCAAAAGGATCAGCGCAGGGCTAGCGGTTAGTTAGGCTGTTTGGCTATTGATATTGAAATAGTAGGAGCCGTATCTTCGGTGAAGCGGTGGTGGCGGTGGTGATGGTGATGGTGGTGGTCACACGAGCCCTACGGTCATCATCAGCGATTGTTATCAACAGCTGGGAATTAAGCTGGGATTCAATGACCAGAGAGATTTTGTTTTGTTGGGGAAAAGATGCGTGTGTATGTGTTTAACTAGAGACGCGTCGACTTAAGGGTGCAAATATTTAGAAGCTCTGCTCAGAAGTTTATTTATATTTTGTTTTTGCTATTGTTTTTTTGAACTTATAATAAATTTTAACCTTCAGTAACTGTCACAATCATGACTTTAAACTTTAACCTTAATGAAAAAATTTCAGAGTTTGCTGTAAAAGCAATATTTTCTTGCGACCCTCTTGCTAAGATTTTAATGGAGCCTTCATTAAAATTCATCCCCTAGCACAAAGTCATCAACTATCAGTGAATGCCGAAGTATGCAGCTCTGTATGCACACATACATATGTATGTACATGTGAATGTGAGTTTGCATAATATTTTATTTGTATTTTTTTCTTTCACCCTAAAAAGTGGTGCCTACAACTTGACGAGCACGTAACTCGTAAATACACCTGCCACGCGCCGTTGCGCCAAGAGCATGCCAAAGACAACAACAACAACAGCAAAAGCAATGAGAGCGGAACTGTTGCATGGCCGGTGGCGGACACTAAAAAAAAGTATACCATAAGAAAAAAATAAATAAAAATAAAAACAAGCAAACAAGCTACACTACTATTTTTCAATTTTTTTGATTTTTTTTTTTGTTTTATTTTTAGTATATTTTAATTTTGATATTTTTCTTTCCCGCTCATGAGCATATCTTGAAGGGTCTTGCATTTAATTAAAATATTTACAAAAATCTACCACTAAAGTAAAATGCGGCAGCTAAACACTTGCGTAGTACCGCAGCCACCAGGACTTGTTTGGCTGGCGTGCCGCCAAATGACTAAAAACAAAACATTAAGTCATACGCATTGTTGTTGCATGAATTAAAAAAAAAAGAAACAATTTTTTAATACTTAAATTTTATCAGCATAAAAAATTTCTAGGTCCCAACGATAATGTGTCACCAATAAACTACATACAAACTCACGCTAATGAGTCTTGTTCGGCGTATGCGTGTGTTGTTGCCCTTGATTTTTGTTGCCGCTACCTTGTTGCATGCGTGGATTAACAAGTTGCACTCGTTGTAGCGCTCATAGTTGGGGTGTAGTGCTCTACATGCATATATTTATTTTTAATTATAGTGTAAAAATTTTTAAATTTTTTGTTACTTTTTAGTAATTGCTTTTGGGCATTGCGCTCATTGACCAAAACTCGCTGAGGGGTTGTTGAAAGGACAAGTGTTGCACGTGGCTAAAACACGCCCGGAACTATGCTTCATGCTTACGTATGCGGCTAATTGCTTTCGCCAAAGGACCTTTTTGGGTATGAGCATTTGAAAAAAAATAATTATATTTGAATTTAATTTGAAAAAAAAAATGTTTAGAAAAGTTTTATAATTAGAACTAAAATTTGTAGTTAAATTTAAAAAAAAATATTTGGTTTTTTTTTTTTTTTTGTGAAGGACATGTGTGTAAATTCAAGTCAAACTAATTGAGAGTACATTCTACAATTTTTACCCAAATCAACAATTTAACAACAAAAAATATTTACACTAATTTTTCTCAAAGCACACAAAGTCCAACTTCTACATACATAGGCTTATGTTTAAATTTAATATAAAACGTTTATTTTTTTTTTAATATTGGGCAAAAACTACAATCATTTTTTCGAATATTTTTTTGAGTGGCAGAGTTTAGCTAAACTCATGTTAACTCTAGACACTTTCTCAAAAAAGTTATATAATTTCAACCCTTAATTAACTCATAGTTTTTGAAATGAGAAAGGAATTTTACTAAATATAAGCGTCAGAACTATATGTTAAGCTACTTATTCACTCACTTTTTAGGACCGGTAGAATATTACTAGTTATCCAAATGAGCTAGAAGTCACTCAAGTGCTTTCTGAGAATAGTTAGTTATATATATCATATATTATATAATTAAACTGATCAGACCGCAAATCCGATAGAAACTTATACATCAAAAAACATATATAAATTTCAGCTTTGGGGGATTCAATTTTCGACCCCTTGTAAATCGGGGTTGTAAAAGAGCAATAACGCTTATGATATTCACTTTCAAGGTGTCAATGATAACGAGCGTAGACAAAGGATTTCACATAATCTCACAAATAATAGTAGAGAGGTTTTACATCGCACGATCTCGGGGGCCACGCCTCAGGCCCACAACGCGAAAAGTTTTCTTCAATAAATTAATCGTTTCGTTGGCTGTATGGCATATAGTGCCGTCTTGTTGGAACCAAAGGTCGTTCATAGCAACATCCTCCTGTTGAGGCACGAAAGAGTCATTCATTATGGCAATATATCGTAAAAATTATGACCGGCTTAATTTTGAAGGAGGATACACCAATGATGTCCTGTGCACATAGATTATATCAAATAGTAACTTTTTGGGGATGTAACGGCGTCTCTTCAATGGCTCATTCTGCGAGATCGGGATCGTTGTGCCATCTCGTTTAGGTACAATCACCGAACGTGCAACGTGCTTGATGGTCGTTTGGCTTCAGTTATTGTACGATTTGTTTTTGTTTTTTTTTTTAAGCCTGTAAACCATGCTCCTTTCGAAAAATCTTTCATTAAGTGGATGGGCACAGCTCCAGCCGATCCATAGTTGCTCGAATTACAGACTCTGCTAAACGATTATTTCCACCGAATATTCGACGCATTGCGCGATATGTCGCGGTAACCGAACCATTACTTATGTAATAAATTACTAGGATTTTCAATAATTGTTTCGGAATAAGTCAGTTCAATAGTAAAATGTAAGCCAAACTGAGTATAAATCAAATAAAAGCAAAAAAAGAGCAACCCCGTAGAAAGCATTGCCTGATTGAAAGCCACAATACAATTTTTACAATTTTAGGTTATCGATTTCTTCCCTGAATTATGTTATATCCATTGTCTTGAACATACGAGTATAAGTGCTTCAGTAAGGAAATTTCATTGTTGAATTTAATAATAGTCATGGTTAGCCTAAAATATTTATCACCGTTGGCGAATCAATAGTTAAATGGTTATGACATTAAAACCAAAACCTACTTCTCCTAGAGAAAGATAGAAAAAAGAAACGTGACTTGACTTTGAATTTTGACTTTGATTATTCATGGTTTTGCTACATGGTCGTACAGTTTATATAGAGTATTACCTTCATTATTATTTGGCAAAATAAAACGCTTTAAAATACCATAACCCACGGACTTAAACTGCAACTACTTTGTCTGCTCCTAGAATTGAAGGACAAATTACAGAACGGCGTTTTGTAATGATTGAGAGGTCAAAAACAAAGTGGCTGAAAGCTGGTTGAAGCTGAAGTGATTTCCAGTGAAGTTCATCCTCCAATTACATGTGTGTTTCTTGATGTTTTCTCACTATATGGATAAATCTGACAGTTGATAAATTTTTTTAAGGAATTTTTTTTATTAGAGAAAACATCCAGAGGAAATGACAGCATTTAAAAAAAAACAGTGTTTATAGTTTTATATACTGGTTTGACTATGATTGTAACTTCGCTAGTCACCAACTACGGCAGCCGCATGCCAAAAAAAGCATATCAAAACTGTGGGAGCTACTTGAAGGGGCAAACTAGAAGTTGATAAATAAATTTGGTAAATAATTCAATTTAATTTTTATTTTTTAAGTCCAAGCATAGACAAGATATATATAATAAAGAAATACTTAATTTCAATTAGTAAAACCTGGTGGACCTGATAAGTCAAATACGAGTACATCACAAAAAAATATCTCTCTTAACTAAAAGAAAAGTCTTTGATATTCTCATTTTTAAAAAAATATTCATATGTTTTTGTATTTAGAAAAGTTCCATTCAACCTGTTACTGAGTACTCTTCGAAAAATTCTTGAGAAAGTTAAATCAATATATGGTTATGTGCTTTAAGTTCCTGCAGTTGGGTAAGACAACTATTTCCGAATAAAATTGTATAGGGAAAATAGGAGAAGTGTTGATAGCGCTGTTTAAATTACTGGTTTCTGTGAAAAAATAGTGAAAGAAAGTGTGATAATAGGGCAGAGATGTGAAGACAAACAACGTTTTTGATTGATTGAGGAGTTCTAGTAGAACAGTTCCTTTCGAAAGGCCACGAATAAACAGTTGCTTTCAGCGGAAAATCATAAAGAAGGGCAACTAGGATACGACAAGGAAATGCTCATAGACCAAGAGTACAGGAGTATTGAGTCGACTGCTACAGATATAATAGGTAGCATAGAAGAAAGTGAAGAGCTCTCTCCTCTCTTAATTAAGATTAGTAGATACGGTGAGATACTATTCTCCTGTCTGGAAAGATCGTGGGGAAGTGCTACAGGTGTTTAGAGGTCAAGAGCCTCTCACTGTCTGAACTTCACAGAGGTGTAACTCCTCGCCTTTGACATGATTCAGAGATCCAGTGAGGCTGATACGTACAATAAAAAATACCAAATGGTACACATATATATATGTTCCACCAAATAAATGTATAGTTATTATATTTATATTAGTTTTCCAGAGCTAACAAAATCCCTTGAACCAAAATACATCTTCTACTTGATTTCCGATTAGTAGCCTAAAATTTATTAAAATGGATTAAGAAAACTAACGATATGGAATGAATGAACAAAATTAGAAGAATGGTAAATATAAATATATTAATTCTGTATGAAAATTATGCTAAATTTTCTAATTGCAGTCGTCCCTCGGCAACGAGCGTCAACCCCTCTGAGTGTATTTCTGATATGAAATAAAGGCTCCTTATAAAAAAAAACGAGCAGCCGTTCGGAGGAGGCTTAGTATAAACTGTGGGTCCCTCCATTTCGTTGGAAAAACATCAAGACGCACAACCGCAAATTGGAGGAGGAGCTCGTTTGAAAATTGTCTCAGCGTTTACAAAGCGCTAATTTCATTTTTAATATGAAAATATTTGAAAAATCAAGAATACAAATATTATCCATTTGATTTAAGATGTCAAATTTTTCTATGTTTATAATGTATTTTTTTTTTATTTTTGCGGATTGAAATGCAAAAATGTATCAATCGATGATTAAATATGTGATTTAAAATTGTTTTATTTTTTAATGTATGTTTATAATAACTTTCACGTTACTTAAATCAAAAGTTTTTTGCCTCCTACTACGTACAATTGAAGATCTCGTAAAAATAAAGAACGAAAAATTCATTCTTCTTCACTTAGTTTTAAACCATCTGCGATATGTTCTCAACGAGCACTGAAATCACGAAAGCAAAATCAAATTTCTTAACTTCAATTTAAAGAAAATTCTCAAAACTCACAATCAGGTAAAATAAGCCAGGCGTGTGAGCGTCCTCGCCAGAGAGTAGACATTTAACTGAGGAGAAGTGCAAAAGTTACTACGAGAAACTGCTCTTTACCTAAAAAGAGATTTATAAAACCCGATTGGGAACAGTTTATTTTTCTACCATCATTACAATGAAAAACGAGTTCACGGTCGCAGTGGAAGACTGAACGTGCTCTCGCACACATTCTTTCATATTCAAAGAGGGTAGAATAAGGACGGGCACGCATGTCACTGACAGAGTGATATCAACTCATTTTTATTGTACACGTATTTACCTGTGCGACTGATAAGCAGTATATTTTTTTTTAATATATGTATGTGTATGTGTATGTAATGTTTTCATACACCTCAGAGTGCGCACGAACGTAAAGGCGAGTGATCGCGACACGAATGGTGTGATCAGTGGTGATCGCTCTTCCCTGAACATTCAACAGAGAGAGAGTATAGTGAGTTTCATATGAGAGAAAGAGCGTTTTATAAAGTTTGGTAATATTTAAGAGCAGTTACTGGCTTACAAGTCACTCTTGTTGCATAGTTTTCTCGGTTATTGGTTTATTTTGTTGCAGATCTCCATCAAAGTGCGGCGCTCGGTGCGTTGTTATGGTTTCGCATTTTACCTGTTTAACCCACCGAGCACAGTTCGTTGAATGTTTATGAGCTTAGCGCAGACACTGAGCCTCTCTTACCACGTAGCGCGCTCTCAGTGCGTATGCTCAGCTAATTGGTTGTTGAATTTTCGTACCTTAGCGACGACGCGGCACAGGAGTTGCTCGACTGCTGCTGTAAGTGTAGTACAAAATGCAAAGGTTTAGGACGAAGGGACTCATTCTTGTGCAAGGTGTCGTAGGATCAAGTTCAATTGGAGAATTTCAGCAATCGCAAAAATTGTGAAAAGAAACTGTTGAAGACAAAAACAAAAAACTACTTTCATTTTGGTTGAAGTGTTTGTGCAACGGCAAGTAGGGAAGTAAATAAAAAACACACAAAAGCCCTTCGATGATGAAAATGTCAACGGCGATCTTTACAAAATCCAACACAACGCTGCAGTATTATAGTAAAAGTAATAGTAATAATCATAACAACAATAACACAACAGCGCATCCGCAACAACAACTAAGCGCCGCAGTAAAAATGTTTAAATATCAAAATATTGCACCAGCGCCCACCATGCCTCTATCGCTTGGTTGCGCGGGTGCTGAGATTAAGACACGCAAATATACGCCGCGTGCGCCTAATAATGGCGGTGGACCTTTCAGCGTGGATCAGACGCAATCAGTGCAGCGCCGTAATGCGCGCGAGCGTAATCGCGTCAAACAGGTCAATAATAGTTTTGCGCGCCTGCGTCAGCACATACCGCAAACGATCATTACCGATTTGCTAAAAGGCGGCGGTCGTGGGCCGCAAAAAAAAATAAGCAAAGTTGATACACTGCGTATTGCCGTGGAATATATACGCCGCCTGCAGGATTTGGTGGACGATCTGAATGCGGGCAGTGGCGGTGGCGCGGTGCAAAACAAATACAGCAGCGCACGAGGCAGTGGTAGTGGTGGCTTACTTATGGCTGCCACTAGCGATAATAATACCACTACAAGCAACAGTTCATTCAGTAGCAATAGTAGCAGCGCTAGCAGTAATCTCAGCTTATTGTCGCCTGATTCGCCAACACCGAACGCGCTGTGCGCCGATGGTCTGGCTGCCGCGGAACAGTTATATTTCGCTAGCACAGCCAATAGCGCTTTGCAAGCAGCTTTCCAGCAACAACAGCAACAAGAACAACAACAGCATCAGCAACAATTTACCACTGCGCTACTCACCGCTGAAGCATTGCAAGCGTACGCCTCACCGCAGCCACAAACACAAACAACACAGACACAGCTCGATATTGGCTGCCCCTCACCTACCTCATCATTCAATTCGAGTATGTCATTTGATTCGGGCACTTTCGTACATTCACCAGTGCAACAGCAACAATTATCGACGCTGCGTCATGCCAACGCAAGTGAAGCGCAGCGCGGCAGTAGTGAGAATAATAATGCCAGCGCCAGCCAGATTGACGCGAATTTGCAGTTGAAATTTGAGCCTTACGACAATTTTAATTTACACGAAGAAGACTGCACACCCGACGATGAGGAGATACTCGACTATATTTCGCTGTGGCAAGAACAATGAGTGAGATGAGAAAAGTGAAAGTATTTTGTATGAAATAATTGTATGTAAATAGTGAAAAGACAATCAGGGATAAAATGCCAGTGAAATGTGAATTTCTTATGTAAATTTATACATATATACAAAAATATACATGTATACATAGTTAATAAGCTTACTCAGTTACCTAGTCAAATTAGTTAAATTTGCCGATTTGTTCACACAAAAAAAAAACAAAAAAAAATTATAAGAATATTTGTATGTGTTTGTATGTTTTATAAATGCTGTTGTAAGTAATTGAGATTTTTTTTGTGTGCTTTAGTTTAGAATTATGTACATGGAGAGATATAATGACTACAAATAATATAATTAATTTATTTTAAGTTTATAATGGAAGACAATAAATTACCGTTAAGTAGACTAAGCAAACCAATTACCACCGGAAGACACTAAACTAAAATAATTTTAAGGCTGAATAAACAAACTGATTATTAAAATTAATTTTTAATATAAGACCTTAACTTTAACATTTTAATTTGTTTACAATTAAAAGAATGATGAGAAAATATATACAAAAAATTTATAAAAATAAAAATCTTTCTTTCTTTTTACTTAGAGATTGTAGGGGTTCGCTACAAATTTGCTAAAGAAAAACAGGAAAAAAATTAATAAAAAGTAAATATTTCTGATATGCAACAATTAAAGTATTCAGAAATTCGCTAAATGTATATTTTTAATTTTCAATATCTAGCCGAAAGAATGTAGAAAGCAATTTCTTGCACAAAAATCGATTTTATCAATCTAACAATATCACAATAAGGAGCTTATTAGATGTCTCTGTTAGAGATAATTATACACGTATTAGAGAATACAAGAAAAAATGCTCAATAATTGAGTAATTACAGTAAGCCGAGAAGTTCTTATACTTTTCATGACCAGATCAAATTTACGGTATTTCCTTTTAGGACTAAATGGTAATTAATTCCCATAACTGAACAAACTGGTTGTATGGGAGTTACATAATATAGCCGCCCGATTTCTCCAAATCTGCGCAGCATACTAAATTGTTAGATGCGTCTTTCACAGTCTCATATTTTAAATTCGATCATTTATAGACTATTATAGTCCGAAGTGGTTGAAATATCCCAAAAACTTAGGGACTAGTTTGCGTATAAAGAGACGAACCGACGGACATGGCTAAATCAACTGAAATTCTCATGCTGACCCCATCGGTATACAATGTATACAATGTATGTGTATACTATACATTTTGGTGGTTCTATCTCTTCTCTGTTTGTCGAAGCAATATCATCAATAAATTTTAATTTCTTCGGTTTTTTATGGTTTCAAAGGGGACTTCAATTTCCTATTTCAAGTCATGAATCGTATCTGACTGGTTGCCTTTCCACAAAAAATAGTCCAATGCTTTTGATGGAATCAGTTCACATACTCATTGAGTTTAGCGAAATCGTATCGCTTGGCCATGAAACTTCAGTTGTTGGTTCTAATAAGCCGAGATCTTTATGTAAAATTTCTCACAAAGATGATGTTGATGACTGATCATGCTTACCTTGAGCTACAGCAGCAATATTTTCTCCTGCTCGTACTGAAGGAGTGCAAAGTGCCTGGAAGGCGAGTTATTTCACTTGAATTTCTTGGCTCATTTGTTTTAGTGTTCTTTCTATTGTTGCTGCAATTCCGAATTTCCGAGTTCCTAAAGCTGTTACTTATCTGTTGCTAACTCATTTTTACTGGGGAGAGAACAAACTCGAAATTTCTTTTCCTTTTTTTTTTTTGGCTGAAAATTAGCAATTACAGTTCGTGTGAGGCTTACTGTAGAATGGTAAATAGGAAAGTCGTATGAGTACGATTTTCTGATAGAATCTTTTGTGGTGTCTGATGAAATAATTTTCTTGTGATCAACTCAAGTATAAGTTTCGAAGACTTGGCGGTAATATGGTATACAATGTAACACTGGACTAGTGCGAGCTAGCTCGTTCGGTTTTCCGTTGCCAACTGGACACCACATTTCCATGATCTAAATTAAAGTGAAATTTAATATAAACACTATAATGAAAAATGGCCTTAAATGCCGCTTAGCTATTCAATATTAAGTTAAAATGAAAATGATTTTGGAACTCCCACCAAAATTGTCCGAGATGAGACCTGATTAAGGAATCATATTTTCATAGATATAGTAGTTTGATCAAACTACTACCTCGAGGGATGGCCCACGGAAAGGCTGAAGCTAAAGTAGATAGCAGTTGCGCAAATGGATTAGAAAACCTTTCGGCTGTTCGTTGTGATTGTAATCGCAGCTTCCTTATGTTTGTTGACGACCGTTCTTTGACACAAAAAGGCAAGAGCTTATCTTCGTTGCGAGTCGATTTTAGGTCCTCGTCACGTAGTAGAAACCTTGTTACATATCTTCCATCAACCTTGAAATCCGGAACTACATATAACCATATTTCGTTTGGATAATTTTTCGATATGGGGTCTGAATTTCCCGGCTGTGAAACAAAAATACCACCTTAGCGTTAAAGTCCTCAAGCATAATTTTGACATCATGGCGGGTGCAGTGCTCATAGGCTAGGTGCTTTTTAAATGCGTCTTTGGTCACATCGTGCTTCATGTTGGCTTGACGTTCATCCACCGCAATGAAGCCCAGTACTCGCCGACGAAGTAGCTCTCCCACTAAAAATCCAACACTAAATTTGCGCTCCTTTACATAGACGTTGCAGTACATTTCAAAAGGATCCACCTTATTCCGGTTATATCAGCCTTTAGTCTTATGGTGACATGAACCAGCTGAACAGTGGACCTTCCCAATAAAGGGACGGAACATTCCAAGTGTATACCCTCACATCATGATTCTTAAAACTTCGGCGGTCGTCGTAAAAAAAGGGGGTTTCTCATCTGCGGTTTGTTAAATTGCATGTGATGGGTTCCGAACTCTAGCTAGAACTACATGGGAATTCGCCTCCAAACGGATGTTTTTTTGGCCAACCAGAGTGTACTTGGTCTAAGTAGTCTTCATCTGCTTAAATCATATGTAAATCGTTTTTGGCCACTTCCAGGTGAATGGCAATCAAAAACTTTCCATCCCTCAGAGGTGATGAATTGCTGAACTTACGGCTTCCTTGTGAAGAGGTAGGCAAAGGGTTTTGTTTTTTGTCTCGCCTCCCTCCCATTTGCTACGTCCAGTTGCTGATATTCTCCTAATTTTCACGTATAATAAAAGCTCTTTAAGATATGTAATGCTTTAGAAAATACAGTTATAAATTTTAATCAACAGGAAATCAAGGTGATGCATTTTTAATTCTCATATACATAAGTAGAAACTGGATTATTTTGAGCAGCGCAGGTCTGTTCTAAGCTCTTACATACATTCACAGAGAATAGGTAATTACGTAGACCCACAAGAAGCCTGGGAAAGCGGCATAAATGATCCAAAAAAACGCCTTCTTGTTCTCGTTTCAGACCAAAGTGGCGCAATGCCACCGTTAAAAAGAAAACAAAAACAAAAAAAAACTATAACTTTTATAAAATCAGTGCAAAAAGGCACAAACATACACATACATCTATGCATACACTTATGTACTTTTAAGTATCTGCAGCAATTTGTTGTTATTGCTATTGTTGTTGCTGAGCCAACCACTTTTGCTGTTGCCATACAATGTTACATACATATGTACATATTTGCTGGCTGTTCGTCTGATGACGATAATGATGGTGTACCGATGCCGATGGTGATGGGACCGTTGATACATACATATATTACGAGTATATATCTGTATAGTATATCTGTATGTATTTGTATATGTTGCGCTGAGCTGCTCTTTGTTGTTGTTGTTGTTGTTGTTGATGATGAAAATGTGTTATCACAATATTGCATTGATGGCAGTGCCGGCACGACAACTTGCCACACAGCGTAGCATTAATGTTTCCACATACAGATGTTCCCATGTTTGTTTGTATGTGTGTACGCGTGGCGGTCGCGTTGAACGGATACAAGACTCTCTGAAGGCTTTCAGTGCGTTGAAGGTACCTAATCAAATTGTTGCTGTTTTACCCAGTTGCTACAGCAGCGCCACGCGACTCGCGCGATGGGAGCCAAATCCTGTTTGGCGGTTTGGTAGCAGCAAAAATTTGCTTACAATTGCTATGCGTTGTTGTTGTTTTTGCACTCGATTCACTTGTTTTAATTTCAACGGCATCATTTCAGCAGCGTAGAGCATCACACTTGCACTGATTTCTTCTGCTCAGTGCAAGCTTCTTCTTCTTCTTCTACCGCTGCTCCTGCCTCTTACCTCTCATTTCGCCAGAGTGTGCCTTTCCTTTCCTTTCCTTTGTGGCAAGTTGTAATTATAAATTTATTAACAACACATCGCATATGGACATTTCTGTCTCGGTTGCTTTCTTTGCTTTTTCCTCTGCTTTCTTATCCGCTGCGCGTACTATTCAAGTCTCTTAACCATCCTTCATTGCATTGCTGTTCGTTTCAAGTGCTCTTTTGGTCACAGAGGCAGCATGTTGGGAAGGTTCTTTTGAGTTTGTTCGGTATCTTTTGAAGGAATGTCTAGAGCCTTGAAGACAAATTGATTTAATGATCTTTATCTCCTCTGCCGACGGCTTTGAAACCCGCCTTAACCTATATATGAGCAACGCCAGTGGAAATATCACACAGGTATTGCCTACAGCGGCAGGAACTGAAATCTGTAGGCTTGTGGAGTAGAAATTATGAACCAAAAGGCTGTGCGGTACGGGCGATTTTTAAATACATTATATATTTGTGATCTTAAGACTCGCTTTCCATCTTCTCCGACTTCCTTAAGAATTTTATTTAGTTGCCCATGTGACATTGAACACACGACAATGTCTGTTCATGAAATCGACTTTAAAATTCCGAAGTCTAGTTTCGCTTAGTGCAACAGATGAAAAGTTATTTTCTTCTGTTCTCTTCATCGCCATTTTTGCAGCTTCAATGGAGTCTTCTGAAAGTTGCCCTGTCGTATAAGACAATGGTACTTCGGAATCCTAATTATACGTCGAAATGTTTTACTCTTTCCGAGAGTATAACTAATACAACCACTTCCTATCCCATTTCAGCCAAATTAGCCTCGTATGGTCTTTGGATAGTAGTTTTCATCTTGAAGAATGTACTAAGACGTATCCTGCTTAGTAATTTATTCTTTGCTAGAATATTAAACATATGCTCTCTTTCTCTCTCGCTCTCTCTCTCTCTCACACCTCTAAGCGATGAGTCCGTGATTATTATGAGCAAGGACAAGCAATCCATTTGAAGACCTTAAAGATGAAACATAGAACACTTTCCGATGTTTCGCACAGTTCCAACCAAGTTCACTTATTTAAAACAAAAACTTCTCATAAGCCAACCGTAAATTTTACAACACCTGTGGTAAAGCGATTTTCGGCCAATCTTCCTTTTAATTTATACCGTAGTTTTATTTTAAAGTTTGATGCTTTTTCATGACGAGCTTTTGACAACCGAAAGAGGCTCGTCAATAGAATTTTTTTATGATCATTTTAGATATTGATCCGGGCAAGAATTGATCTTCTACATGGTGGAGCGCTCTGCAAGCTACTCAATCTAGCTCAAGTGTGTTATTTGTGTTCGGTCTCTTCCAGCTCGTCCAGCTCTTCCTTATATACTTAATATTGTTTGTGTTGTTTTTGTTGTTGTTATGATTACAACCTTTTGCCGTGGCAACATTGTTCACATTGCATAATTAAGATCAATTGACTATGAAGCGAAATTCTGATAAATGAACTTGCAATATTTTTCCTGTTGCCGCATTATTGTTGTTGTTGTTGCTGCTATTATAGCAGTAATGATGCGCAACATGTTGCCAAGCAAGCGACAAGCGGCATGCGACAACAAACAGTATGTGTGTGCATGCTAATCATATGCAACATAAGCGCACCAACAACAACAACGACAACAACACCTCTTCTCCACGGTTGCTTAAGTCTGCGGTCCCCAGCTACTCAAAGCACACTTCGAAGTTGGAGAACCTGGAGAAGCCTTCATTAAACTAGTTCATCAATTAGTAATTAAATACCCGTATTTCTATGTACTTATGTTACATACATATGTATGTATGTACACGTATGTACGTATATTTGATATTTTATTTGCAAACACTCTGTTTCTGCCTCACCTTCCCGGCGCACTCACCGCATTTGCCGGTTGAAGAAGTTAAGTAATTGGTGATGAAATTAATGGTCAGCAGTCATAAATAATGGCTAATGGCATTGCGGCGCAATATCTTGCAAATGAGATAGTTTGGTGAGTTCATGCAACGTTTGATGTATGACTTCTTCGTCTGTATCTTCTTCTTCTTCTTCTTCTTCGTCTTTTTCTGCTTCTTTCATAGAAATGCAAATTTACACACATGCATACATACAGACATATTTATGTAATTGATAACAGCAACGCATACCGATAAACTGCTTTATTTACCTGTTCCGGCGGCCAACGCCTCTGACTTTCCCACCGATTTGCCCGTTGACTCGCAATCAAGATTTATATTTTGTTATTGTGACATGTCGGCAAAGCGTACGCATACATATACAATATATATACGTACAATGCATTCAAGGTGATGTTGGTGATATTTGTTTGCTTGCTTCATTATCTCAATGGTCTTTTAATAGTACAACATTGTGATAATGTCCACTAACTGATTAGGGACGGTGAGTGCATTAAGGAAATTTGTTGTTTCGCAAATATACAAATACACATGTGTATATACACGTATGTATGTATATGGCTGACTCAATCGAGTTTGCGCATATACGAAATTTAACGCATAATTTGTCAACGTAAACACTAAAGGACACCGAAGGACACTTGGTACTTAATCTTGCCTTGACAAAATGTACCCAAAATTACAGATCGATTATTTAAGCTAGTGATTTTGGTGGGGAAGGTTGATTTGTGAAATTTTATTTTATTTATTTGTTTCAATATTTTTATATACTTGAGGGAGATTGTGAATATTTAAGAAGTAGCTAAAAACCGGATATGTATCAAACATACTCATATGTCCATATTCATAATTATTTTGTCAATATTCCATATACCAGGTGTGTTTGTTGAAGTGTGCCGGTTTTACTAGTAGATGTCGCTAGCAATATGTATAAATTTCAATGATTTGGCATTTATGTAATTTTTTTCTATTGACATTAACCTACAAAAATACGCAAGTCATATTCCGCCAAAATAATAGCGTCATATTTGTTTACCTCAGTGAATTTGTCGAGTTTCGTTCCAAGTAAATCGCATTTGCGGCATTCGTTGCGTTTCTTATTTCATCAAAAGAAAAAGCAGCTGAAGCTCACCGGTTGCTGGTAGAAACTTATGGTGAACATGCTCCAGTGATTAGAACATGTGAGACATGGTTTCGTCAATTTAAAAGTGGAGATTTCGATTTGACAGACAATAAACATCCTGGTGCAGCGAAAAAGTTCGACGACGAGGAATTGCATGTTGATCCAACCCAATCGCAACAAAAATTGGCAGAAACATGTGACTCGAGGAGCAATTTGCCAACGTTTAAAAGCCATGGGAAAGATCCAGAAGTATGGAAAATGGGTGCCACACCAGCTGAACGATAGACAAATGGAAAATCGAAAAACCGTTTGTGAAATGCTGCTTCAACGATTCGAAAGGAAATCTTTTCTGCATCGAATTAAGACAATGCTCTGTGTCTGGTGGGACCAGTGTGGTGTAGTGTACTACGAGTTGTTAAAACCTAGTGAAACGGTGAACACGGATCGTTACCGAGAACAAATGATCAATTTGAATCATGCGTTGATCGAAAAACGGTCGGAATGAGCCCGAAGACATGGCAAAGTTATCTTGCAACATGACAACGCGCTGTCTCATACCGCTAAACTGGTGAAAGACACATTAAAAACACTTAATTAGGAAATATTATCGCACCCGCCGTACTCTCCAGACCTCACCCCGTCCGACTATCACCTTTTCGCATCGATGGGACACTCCCTTGCAGAGCAGTGCTTCGCTAATTTTGAAGAAGTCGAAAAATGGCTCGTCGAATGGTTTGCCTCGAAAGAGAAAAAGTTTTTTTGGAATGGTATCCATAATTTGCCTGAGAGATCGGCGAAATGTGTAAAAACCAATGGTCAATACTTTGACTAAAAAAAGTTTGATATTCCTCTGAAAATTAAGTGTTCTCTTTATCGAAAAAACCGGCAAATTTCAACTACACACCTGGTATATTTAGTTTAGAAAGAAATAATATTTTTGGTAAAATTATTATCTATAAAACATGTCTATTAAAGTAAGGTTTAAATGAAAAATTATTCAAAAAATGTGCAATCATTCTCTTGTTCACACAAAACGTCGTCTTAATAACAATCGACTTACGTGATTCCATCTTGAACTTTGGAACGGCGAACCACCATGATCACACATAAATTTGCCTTTTAAAATATTTCTCTTTTTCTCATCAAATATTGGGATGAGATCAATTTTTCCCATTTCAATACATTCTATCCTCCAACCCTTACTTGTTTCAAAATTAGTTTTTAGGAATAAAAACTGCTCACCTTAGGTGTTTTAAAACTAGGTCCAGTAAAAGGTAATCCATTATTTTTACATTAAATTGAAGTATTGACTTACCATTAGTTACTTTTGCTCGTTAACTTTTCGCCATTATGAAAGTAATGTCATTATGCCTCTCTTATAGGAACCCTTATCCCTATTGGCAAAAAATTGGGACAATCGATTTTCCCAAGCTTCTCTTGAGGTCAATTCTGCACCAGCGAAATCATTCTACATAGACAGGAATATATGGTAATCACTTGGTGTGAAGTCCAAACTACAGTTTGTGGAGGTATAAGAATCTCCCGACCAAGCTCTCGGAGATTTTGCGGAGTCATTATCGATGTGTGTGGCCTGCTTTTGTATGATGAAACTTACATTCGGTCCTTTTGACCAAAACTGACCTCTTCTGGGTGATTGCTTTCTACAGACAGTCCAGTAAGAGTTTGGCTATAGGGGAGCAACTCAAACTGAATGTATCCTCGCCAATCCCAACAAACACGCATCAAAATCTTCTTGGTTTAGTCAACATGCGCTTCAGAAAAGCGTCGATTTTGTTACGATTCAACAGCCATTCGCAGATAGGAATTCGGTCCATGAGGTTTTTCTCGTTAACTTCTGTCCACACAGCGAGCTTCTTTGTGTATCCAGCCTCTTTCAAATGGTTCCAAACTGTTTTTGTGCAATTTTCAACCAATTGCCTTCCACACCCTGGATCACCTTTTACATCAAAATCACCGGAACGAAATCTATGAAGCCTAAATTTTCTATGACTGACTGTTGCAGTCACATTTTCAACTGCCTGACCTGTATTTACAACCTTATCGACCTTTATTTCTTTTAGAAAAACAAATAATCTTCATAACGCCATACAGCGTAGCCCAATCGCGCTTATAGAACTCAAGATACAGATCACTAAAGCCGTCTATTGCAAAAAATAATGTATTACTTTTTACTAGACCGATGAATTTAACTAACAAAATGCGTTTGGCTTATGATCTGTGTATACTTACATAAAAAGCAATGGAAAGTTTCCTGCTTCTGTTAATATTTTTACTTGTGCATTAGGCCAGAGGGTCAGCTTGAATTGCACATCTACCAATAAATCGTTTAAACAAAATATATGATAATTAATTAATGCCTTTATGCCTTAAGCGTCAACATCTAGAATTTATAAATTTTTATTATTTTTATTTTTATTAAAAAAAAAAACTAGTAGTTCAGCATCTTTTCACATTTTATTCCTTACATACATTTCATACATCGACTAGAAGGATTATAGTTTAGCTAAGTATGCGTTGTACATACATACATATGTACGAACATATAAATCAACACTCACATTATTATATTATTGCCACCAATTTAGTAGTTTTATTTATTTATTTATTATACCTAGATTTTACCTAAGCAGCTCAGGTATCTTCGCCCTATCCTTTGTTTCACATTAAAGTGAATTATCAGCTATAATTTTACAGATGCACAGAGTAGCCGTTAGTGATATCAAAGTTGTTGCAAGTATTGCTCATAACCCTCTGATACAGTAGTGGTAACGACGTGGTGGTTTTATTACAACGCAGGCATTATTATTATTAGTCTCCGCCAACTCATCTGCACTCATAATTGTAAAACTTAATTACTTTACAGCTCGACAATAATTCACAAGTCTACATTTTGAGTATCTTTATCTTGAATGCCATAAAATAGCATCAAAGCGCTAACAGAATAACTCCTGAGAGTATACTTGTATTAATGATTTGCATACAAAATTTAAGATTTTGCACCAAAGGCGTTTTCAGTCTCTCTTCGTGTGCCGTTTTATTATTTCCATGCAGTTAAGTGGGTAGGATAAAAACAATTACGAAACTGGCATGCCAAGCAAGTTCAGCAAATAGTAAATATTCTATGAAAACCACTCATAGTTTTAGCAGTGACACGCAGATTGTTGTCAAATTTTCAACAGAAATATACTAGTTTTATACTAGTACAAAGAGAATAAAAATGTTGCTACCAAAGTTTTGTGGAAAAAATTGGTGTTTTATTTTTTAGAGAATAAAGGAACCAAAATATAATATGTTTATACTATAAAAACATTTGCTTGAATGTTTGTTATCTCCAAAAATAGCAAATGTGTCTAATGTGTGTGTGCTTGAAATGACCCAAAATTTTAAAAAGTAAAAACCATCTATTATGTAGAATAAAGATGATATATTTCTCCATTACATCCTTTACATCAAATTTGGTGATTTAGATTATACAATTTGGTCAAGCTTACTAAAAGTATCTATAATTTTGGAAAAAAAAGTTAAATGGCAACTGGTAATTCTTTATGCATATAAGAACTAGTATTATACTAGTACAAACTGGTATCTTGTAGAGCACCAACGCCAGCCGAGTGTATTTATGACATTAAATAAAGGCTCCTTATAAAAGATCATCGTAGGCGGCTTAGAAAAATCATTAAGATGCAAAACACCAATTAATAAGGAGCTCAGCCGAGAATCACTTCATCGGTTACAAAGCGCACAAAAATTACTTGGCTTTAGAAATTCTTCATATTCTAGCTCGCCACTAAGATCTTACCCTACATTAAAGATATCTATATCCACGTCTACTCTTTTTGCCTACAAACTACACAAACTGGATGTGCAAATGTATATTATGAGTAGATAAATGTGGGCAAATATGATCTCATGTCCTTGTAAATATTTGACTTAAGTGTTCTTCTGCTGTTTTCTTCCGCTTTGAACCTTTTCCTTTTGATTCGTCTTGAGTAGGAGTTTGTGTGTTTAAAGGCAACAGGATATTTACTTTGCTAAAAGAATTGGAAGTTGTACGGTTTGGAACGGTTAACAGTTATGTGCTACGGTGTAATGGAAGAAGGATATTTTATTTGCATACATTGTTATTTGATATCATATTAAAAATGACAATAATCATTGAGAAGTGATTCCTTAAAGAGCGTACAAGTTTTTCAAAGCATTCCCACATACTAAAGAATTTATTCAGATGAAACGGTGATGCTGTCCAATTAAGAGTACAGTTGATACTGCGGTAGATAAAGACAGGGAACATGTATCACGTGTATTTTATGTTATTGATAAATATATATGTACTCTTAACTCAATATACACGTATGATGCGTCAGGGAATTTAAATTTCAATAGGAGAACTATGGGTAGAGGAAACGCAAACCACACAAGTATGAAATAAATTTTGTGTTAAATAAAACAAAATAAAAAATATCGTTAAAGCAACTTTTTTCCGCGGGGTCACTGTTTTTTTAAATTACATTATTTCCGACAAACGTGGTAATTATTTTCTTTGGAAAGGCATTGAAGGACAAATTCGCGATGATCTGCGAAGTAAAAACTCCTTAAACTTCGAAGTTTAATGGCGAGTCACTTGATATTTTTTACTAAGACAACGGCCTTTCTTTAAGCTCTATACCCTGATAAAAATTATTATGATCTAAATTTAGTCGTGCAGGGATATTTATTTTTGATACATATCATCAAGATAAAATGAAAATAATATGACAGAAATTTATTTTTTAAATCCAACCGAAAATAATGGGAGCCTGAATTTGTAATCGGTTGCATGTTCATTGACCCTTTTACCTAATTTCGAGCCAGCCGTGAGAGGACAATACCAGCCTATTTGACATTACCAAGAATGTACTATGACGAGGCGATCCACTATATACCTTACGTGTTAAAATATAAAAAATCTGATTGCTTTCATTTCCGGTGCTGAGCATAAGCTCTGAACTGAGTTTTTACCTTGTTTTCATATTTAGTAAAATTTTTCTGAAAGTGAATAAAAAATATACATGCCTATTTTCAAGCAGTAGATCTATTGGCTGGAGAATATTTGCTGTATGGTAAAAGGCATCAGCATTTGCTATGAAATTCTAAAGGCTATGCTACTCTTCAATTGAGTCTATACCAGCTGGGTGGGAACGCTTTTGCCAATGAAGGATTATTCACAGCACGGAGAATAATGAGGAAGGATCATAATGGTGCTTGCTTTTTCAAGACCATAGCCCAGCCTACTTTAAATTTAGTTAAAAGATTATAAAGTTAGTCTCATTAAGGAAATACTTCTATTTAAAACCCTTGATTTTTAGTGCAACTAAATAATTTCACTTTCCAAGAAAATGGCAGTAACTTTCTTTTTTCTTGAAATAATGATTTCTTATGGGAAAATAATTTTGAATTAATTTTTTCTGTATTTTTGTACTCCGAATATTATTAAAACAACCCTGACCGTGAATTTCATATCATAAATCACTCGTAGTGAGTCCCCTTTTACACTATTTACACCAAATCTTGACATTTCAACTGTCAAATAGACAATAGGAGCATTAAAGAAACAACTAAAGATTCATTGTTTAATTTGTCTTGTACTTTTTTCTACTTCTTTGTGTCATTTACTGTGGCACTTATTGTAATGCTAAGTTGACGTTTTACAATTCAATTGAAACGTAGTGGAGAGGAGGAGGATCGAAAGGTGAAGAAATCAAAAGTAAAAGGACTGCATTTTCGTTTATTTCACGAGGAGAGAAAATAAACAAAGCGAAAAATGTAAAGAAAATAGTAGGCAAGGATTAAGGTGATACATCAAATACGAAGAGCAGCAAAGCGAGTGTTGGTATGAAAAGGATCATACAAAGGAATAATCACTTTTTAGCGTTGAGAAACCGTTGACTTCTTTGTGTATACAAACTATATTCAATAGAAAACACACTACAAACGGAAGTAAACTTTCACCTTTTCACTTTTTCTTTATAATAAAATTATTCCACCTTTTGTGTTGGCCATTTGCACCAAGGACTATTTCTTATGGGGCGCGGTGAGTGGGTTTTTTTTTATTTGCTCTAATTTTAAGTTGACAGCTCAATAAAGAGCTCATGCCTTGGGTTCTCCACTTTGGTATATGACATTGTGTTAATGCGCAAGGACATGGACAAGTAAAGTATTTTATATTGTATTTTTTAGTGAATTAAAAAAAAATGTTTTATTTATTTGTTTTGACAGGTTCAGGCTACACTTGAGGTGTGAACAAAAGTGTTTTAGAAAAAAAAAAAACAAAATTTATAGAAACAAAAAAGAAATTTAGTTGTTTTTTATGGACCGACTTTGCATTTGAATGAAGCATATTGCGTGAGAATTGAAATTTATTCGAATTAAATTTTTTAAGTACACATTTTTAATGTTTATTTAATGAGCGGCTGATTTCTTAATGTATGACGTTATTATGTTTGTAATTTTTTTCTGTATTCTCTTTGCTGGTTTTCAAGCTTTATCGGAGAGTTTTGTTGAATAAGCCTCAGCCTCCAAAGTTTTCTGGTCTGAAAAAGTTCGTTAAAATTATGTATGGTATATATCCATCTTCGGAGCCGGCATTATTCCAATTTCAGCCTAAAGATTTTCGGATTTATAGAAAATTATAAAATTAGTGCCAAGGAGATTCCTCTATCAGTCAAAATCAATTCTACATGTGTTATTTTCGATAGCAAATATACTTGAAACTGAAATACGAATATTTTTAAACCGACTAATGACAAAAAATATTGCTGGAATCTTATATAGTACTCCGGTTATGCAATGAGGAAATAAGTTCGGTTAGGTAAGGCTGGGGTGGTCCCAAGAAGGTCGGGAGCACTTGAATACTATTTTTTTGATGAATTGCTTAGTAAAATCAGTCTGATATCTACAAATGCTATGATCTAGTTAGTATCTGTTCACTATTTTGAGTCTCGAATAAAGATCGTTTGTTTCCCACATGCGCAGGAAGGAAAGTGCATAGTACAATCTCCCCTCCACAACTTTAACACTGAAGAGCCGGCGTAATTTGATGTTTTACTGCATGCATGTCAGTCAAACGATTCCCAGTCTCACCTCCTACGCTATGCGAGAGTTTTGATCTTGAGTTTTAGAGAAGTTTTTCTGACCTTTTTGCCCTCAACCTACAGCTAGTAAGATTGTCTGGCAGGAAAAACGATTTATGCATTGTCCATCAGCGTTACAGTCCCCACGGAGTGTCATGAGAAGCACTCTCTAACGAACTTGGAGCTCACCAGCGGACAGCATCTGGCTATCTGAGTGAATTTTGCCCTTCTTTACGGGAATGTAATCTTTCTTGATACGAGTACATAGAAACCTCTGGATACAAAACACTACAATGGTCTAACCCATGTCCATGAACAATTAATTATTCAGTAATTTCTTTTTTAGAATTTTAACTTAAAAAGGAAGTAAGTTTCATCTCATTAACAATAACATCATAACTGATAATGTTACTTTCTAAAGAAAATAGAATCAGGTTGCTATAAAAGCTGCTGTTAGCTTTACGCTAGCTATGAGCTCGTGTGGCAACCCTAGAAATTCTACTTCCGCACAAGCACTAAAGCTCCCTTCTCAAACTTAACTCCCAATATGTAGGTTGAAACACTTGTTGAAATCCATTAAATGTCATGAAAACCTTAGAGACTAGATGTAGTAGCAGTACCTAACCCATGGATGGGCAGCAAGATTTCGAAATCTCTAATCTCAAAATTCATTTCTCAGAATGTTGATCTTTAATTAACATATTTTCTGAGTGGTTTCCTATTTTTTTATTAATCGTATGAACAAAAAAACTCTAGTTTTCAAAAGAACGAAATATAAAGATTTCCCCTCGATGGAAATGAGTAAGTGAGGACGTGCATGATAACTACAATTAACGCAGATACTACTGACTGTAGACTTGGTGCCTGCAAAGAAATAAATAAAATTAGTCTCAGAATGTGAGAGAACACCTAAAGAGAGTAAAACTTCACTTTATTTTACCGATCTAAGAAATTTATATTCCTGACTATGTAAATCAATAAAATATATAAAAAAATATTTTTCTTGTTTTCCAAATATACTCTAAACGCCTTTTTAGGCTAATATGTGGATAAACCTAAATACATTAAAGAGCTCACATAAATAGACATTTACCCATACTTTGTTGGCCACAATCACTCCATATATCCCACACAATGGACATACATACTCTCCATCCTTTCATAAATCAATTGAAATTAACGCAAATTATATGTTTTCTTATGAGTTAAGCAGCCGCAGATTAAACTGTAGGATATTTAAATACGCGGATTGATGTGTGTGGCTTTAGCCTGATTAGTTGCCATCGCATCGCCAACGCCACCGACATATACTCGTATATATTGTAGGTATGTATGCTTGGCGGTGGATGAAAGTGTTTCAAGAAATCTTAAATTTAACACCTAAGGCGTGTATCCTTTGATAACACCGCCAATTTGGCCGTAGACACTGTTAAAGACAAACTTATTTATGTTTATTTCATATAGAACCTTCTAATAGGCGGTAATGTACCCGCGTCTAGATTGTTGTTTATTTGAATTTCAATAAGCCACCAGAGTAGCAGCTTGGAAGGGTTAGGAAAGTTAGTTGAGAAAGGATAATCCTTCGCTGGTCAATGGCCTTTCGGAAGATATTCAAATAAATGCAGTTGCATTTGGCTTTGGGCGCGTGTTAGAAATCCAAACAGACTGTGGCACTTACTAATTATGGGCGCAAAGCGTGTTCGACGTGAAGTGGGCGTGTTATTAATAAAGCATATGAATTATTTATGAAAACGGTGTGGAAGTAGTAATTTAAATTTGTTTTTCTTATCTGTTCAAGTATAAGGAAAAGATAATGGTTGAGGTTAGAAATTTTATCGTTTAAGTGAATAATGAATAGCTAAGGAAAATTCAAGTATTTTTAGTACCGCATTAAGGTAAATATGTGGTAATAGGTATGTTAAAAAATATAGGAATTTACGTAACAAATGCTAACAAGATTTACTCAAAAATTTAATTTATAAAAAAATTATGTAAGTGCAACTAGAGAATTTTTGAAAGCAACCGCATGAACATGGCAGTTACCCCACTGTCTTTGCGATTTACAACGAGAGTTATATTCTTACACTACAATACATAAATTTCTGTCTTCCAGATCAGATGTAGTGAACACACACTCACTGATATCGACATAACCGGAATGAGATTCTGATTGTTGATCATAATGCTGCGAGATATACACTCTCCTCTTCAGTAAAACAATTCTCAGTATACCAGTTTTTCTTACTTTGTTGATGCATGCTCTAAGGGCGCTCAGTGGGGCGAGCTGAGTAAAAAATTTACCAGGTTATCTATATCTCTTGCGACCCGATAGTGCTGCGATTCGAATTTAGAACCTCGGACCATACGCACCTCATGGAGTTGGTTACAAGATTTTCGATACGAAGACAGCCGTGTAGCGTGATAAATTTTCTTGTTATGGAGTTTATTATTTACTTCGTTTTACGGCGAAGCCCATAAGTCTCAGCCTATCGGTGATATGTTAAAAAATTCGTTAAAATTTCGTAATGTGGCGGTACGCTTATCTACCGGGCTGAGTGGCAACTTACAGCTCACAGGTCATTTGGAAAGTAGCCCAATGTGAGTTAAAGAAATGGAGCTTAGTATTGTGCCGATTATACATCCCTTCTTCCGAGATTTATAGTATTTTTCCCCATAATTTTTTCATAATTTTTCTGCTTTCTTTCATGATATCCAGACTTTTAACTCAATTGTACTGCACGTATTATCAGAAATTGAGAGACCATTTTTGAAGCCCACGAATGTAGCAAACATTTTTCGGAGAATTTACATACACACCCCACCTTTTTAGCTCTCTTCTAATAGGGTAAGGTATTTTATTTTTCTAGAGAATATTTTTTAGATTTTTTTTTTTCAGAATTTTCAAATGATCTCAAGTGCTTTATGAAACTGCGAAATTGCATGAGCCTGGCGCCTTAGCAATTTGTGTCTGAAGTGTGCACAGAAGCACTAATAGTTGTTTTTCTAAGCGCCGCCTACTAAATTAACGGATTAGAGAAAACACTTTGTTGCTTATTGTGTAAATATTTGTTTATTTTGGCTACCGCAAATTACGGTCAAAAATGTTGTGTGGCAAAAAATTTGAAAAATGAAAACTAAGATTTCATAGGAAATTTAATTTTGTGTTTTTAGTTAAATTTTAATAATTACTATTACAATTATATATGGGAAACAAATCAAAAGCAAAAATCATACTTTTTGTGCTCGAATCGTTGCTTTCTCAAAAAAAAAAAACAAAAAATCATTAATTTTGGATAATCACATTTATAAGTACATATTTGTGGCATATTTACACCAAAGTATTTTTCTTTTAGTTTTCTTTTCTTTTATTTTTTGTTTTTTTTTTCAATTCTGTCAAATTTATCTCCATTCACTTGCTTTTAAAAGTAAAGTAAGAAGTCCATCCTGAGGTTAGCGCCATCGTCCAAAAATAAAGTTATCAATTCATGCACTCAATTTCATTTATCACACAATTTTATATGACAACCGCGAGAGTGAAGTTGCGCCGACAAACAGTCCGATGGGCACATCGACTTGAGCAAAGAAGAAGCAGCATTATCACGCGACTGGTTGTTCTTCAGTGGCTGTGCGCATGCCTGTATGTATATATGTACCAGTATGTTTGTGTTACTGAGTGTACGTACATTGTATAAATCGCAAATCTGTCATATTTTCTGCACTAATTGGCTCATATTGTCATTGAAAAAATAGTGTACCAAAGTCACAATATATGTACATACATACACGTATGTATGTTTTTATCATATAATGCATTGTTTATTGAGTTGTAGTTTGTTGATAGCAAAAGAATTATATTAAAAAATGAAATTTATGTTGTTTATTTGGTTGTTAGTACACAATTTTGTGGCACTTTTGGACTTTTTATTACACAAAAAAAGGAGTTGAATTTAGGATGGGTTTCTTTGGATATTATTATCCATTGCGATTGGCCTGCATGAATTGGGAGAGGAGTCGGTAAACTAGATTTAGGCTCTCCTCGTATCACATCATTTGGTGTTCATTACATATTTTCATATATGTTATATTTGGTTTAAAAACTCCGCGGGAAACCCACAAACGCAACAACAAATTAAAATAGAAGGGTTTTCGGGAAGAGATGGGCAGTTTCCTATTGCTCTGTATCAGTAGTGTGGAAGATTATTTTTTTCTAAAACTATCAAACTATCAAAACTGGTACTTTGTTACTCGTCAAACGATAATCTGTGAATTTTACAAAAACAAAAAAAAGTTAAGAAATTATCGAAGCCAGTGTGAACACCCCTATTATATATTTATATTGTTTGTAAAAGTAAAGTCCACACTCAAGCGTATTCTAGCAAAGCAAGAAGCCTTCCATTCGTAACCTGTCTTCCCAAATTCGGATATATAAGATATCTCGTTTTCTTCAAAGTAACAAAGTGATGTCAGTACGCCAATTCAATTTTCGTGAAAAACATGGTAGTGTAGAACAAGTTAACTGAATTACTAATGAAGTGCTCAAGAAGTACTGCTGTGCAATATTTCTGGGCGCAGCACAAGAGTTCGGCAGCGTTTGGGACAAAGGTCTATTACACAAAATTTATAAAACTTTGCTGAACCATTTCTACACTATACTTGAGTTGTACCTGTATTACAAGAAGCTTATAGTAAAACAATGGAAGTTTATCACTGAGAAATTTCCTGCTAATGCAGGTATGCACTGAAGACATCACAGTAAACCGAAAAGTACAAACTTCCACTTTTGCGGGATATCGAACAATACTGGGAAATTCAAGTCAATGAGTAAAAGTTTAAGCAACTTCAAAAAAATGCTCACAATTATTTCGAATTTAGTTTTAACCCCCTAAATCCCTCAGCATTCGCACCCGGCTTTGAGAATACTTTCGATCGAAGTTTGAAAAGAAGAGTCAAAGTATGAGTCGATAAATTTTTTTGAAACTTAGTTTGTTAGTTAGCAAAGAAGAAGGTTATTTGATCACGGAACCTTGATCAAGCGCACTTAAGCTTACTGGCGTGCTGTAAAACTTTTGATAGGCCTGTGAAGGAGATTCCTCTAACCTCTCCAAATGCTCAAGCCACTTGGTGGGATTTATGAAATTCAGGAAGTTAATGACGCTTACAGATGCAAGCTCTGCAAAAATTGAAGAAGAAATTTCAAAAAAAAAAAAAAACTTTAACGGACCGCACTGAAAGCTGCGCAGTGAAAGAGGTAGTGTTCTACTTATAACTCTTCATATATCTCTCTGCAACTGTAGCAGAAGACATTTCAGAAGTAGCCCATTCTTCTAACACGAGCCCCATAAAATAGTGTCCGGTTATTACGCCGGTTGTTATGCTTATAGGGATCCGGCTTAGAAAGAGTTGAAACTTAGTTCTGTTTACCCCGATTAATGGCCAAATTTGTCTTATCACATTGCACGTGTCTTCGTTCTGTTGTTGTCTCTTCTGGTGAAGGCTAGTCTTAGCAGATACTGTCTTCGTAATGTGCAGAGTTTTCCGTGGTTAAGACTGTACCCTTTCTGGCCAGTTTGTAGGCTGCGCAGTGTCCTGGGATGTCCCTATGACCGAGGAGCCAAACCATGAACGTTTCGCATACAGTTGAAAGTTTGTTTAAGTTGTCTCTGCTGTCTTTGAGGTGGTATGATTGCATTGGAGAGACTTAATGGCAGCCTGGCTGTCAGAATATTCTGTAATAGGTTGGGTTAAGGTATAAAATTAGCATAATGGATTGCAATATAGCGGTTAGTTTCGCAGAGGTCGGAGATGCGTTAATTCTAAATCAAGAGGTTCAGAGTAAACTCCACAACCTCTTGGAGCCGTCGCTGAAGATAGCTACGGATCTATGTTTCAGAACTTCTGCTTTTTCCCGTTCGTTCCTCTCTGTGATTTTAGTTGAGAACGTATTGTCGAAACAGAAAACGGAAGTGGTGTAGTTCACCTCTTACGAAAGTGATGCAGAGCTTAGTATTATGGCGTGTCCTATGCGGTTACGCCATGGTTAAGTTGCATGGCTTCACATAAATTGTTCCTCATTGTTGTTGGATAAAATCTTAATAAGATCACGTCAACACCCCATATAACGATAATTAAAAAAAGAGAAGCACGGTATAATTGTCTTGCTAAATGGACAGTTTACTTTCCTTTACTCAACATCGAATATTTAAGGCATTAATCAACAGAGCTAAGTAAAATTTTACGGATACTCTACTGAGACATCCAGAATGGCTACCACCCACATGACAGACCTCTATTTTTGACGGATCTGTCGATTCAGGATTGTGTATTTTAATTTACTTAGAGGATGCATATAATATTTACTGTGAGTTACAAACATCTGTCAAAAGTGGACTTGAATTTTTCATGGAAAGTCAGATAAGCCGCCTGATGTTTAATATTAATATCAGCAGAGCATTTAATATTCGGCTCCACCTCAAACTTAGTCTTCCTTACATGTTTAAATTAAACGTGAATATGCAAATATTAAGCCATCATTACGAAATTACAAAAAAAAAATGTGATGTTTATTTTAAACTAACAATATTCGAAGTGCTTATGGTTAATTCCTGGAATTGAAATCGGCTTAATATCCTTTACAATCAATGCCGAAATATTTCAATTGCAACAAAGGTAATCTCAATCAACTATTGAAGCAATATGAAGTGGAAAATGCTGCACTTTAAGGATGAATATATATTTTTTTAATATTCAATAGTAGATCTATATGAATGCATAGAAAACCATTATCCTTTGAGTATTACACAGCATTATTAGGTAAATAAAATTGACAAAACGTCAGTGTAATGTTGCATTAGGCAAACAAACAAACAAACCGCACACAAAAAGGGTTTTCCTACGTGTATAGGCAATAAAACATAATAGAAATCAACGAATATATATGTATGTATGTATGTGCATAATGATGAATTGAACAGGACAAACATCAAATCCTTTCATAATATTGAGTGGCTGTAATTTAACGCTAAATAAGGTAACAATTGAAAACATGCTGCTGGAACAAAGGTTTGGCTTGTAACTCAAAATGTTAATTTACTTGCATACATATGCATATGTACATATATACTCATGTAGACAAATATGCCGTAAGATGAGTGTACACAACCGTGCCGAATCCAATCAAAGGACAATAAAAATTGTTTGGTCATTATGGCTGTGACGAATACGCACGCAGAAAGGGATTTTCAAAATCGATTTTTGGAAGTAGAAAAATTCCTATATCTGTTAGTATGTATGAAGTGTATGTTCATAATGTATGTTTGATGATTAAATACGTAGTGCGATGCCTGAATAGGCATATATACTTGTATGTGTAATATGTAAATAATCCTCTGAGTTGTGCAAACGGCACGAGGATCAAAGCGGGGGAGTGCTTCTTAATGCCACTGACCATTTAAAACTCTAGTCTGTTTGGCTACCAAATGTGGCAGCATTCAAATAAATATATTAGACACACTCACACAAACATATATTAAACAATATTTTCAATAAAAAGTAAATATAAAAACTGAATTTCAAATATTTTGTGGTAGAAAGTGAATAATCTTTGAAAGAACCTTCTCAACACTCAGCCCATCGCCTGTTTTTTTTCTTAATTTTTTTTTTTATTGACTTTAAGTTGGTTAGTATTGATTTATCACGCTTTTTGTTTGCAATTAGTTGCACGTTACGCTACCGCAACAACAAATTCTACAGCACTCTTAGGTAACGAGAAATTTCCCTTAAATGCGTGAAATGTAAATATGTAATTTATGCAAAATATCGTAGTTGAAGCGTTCTTTTTTGCAGATGCAGATCGCTCAAATGGCAGCAAACGTTAGGTGTACTCGTTCAAAAAACATATGTTTTGGTTATTAGTAAGCTTCTTTGCTGTTCTTGCGTGAAAAAATATCGCCTTGTTGCCTTATTTATTGTTGGCTTACCATAAATCACACATAGTAGCAGCGCCTTTGCAGTTTTAAAACCATAAGCGCCAAAATATGGATACAAACTTAAAGACAGTGGGATTGTGTTGAGGAAATGGGAATTAAAAAATAAAAATATATTTAATACAAGACTTTGTCCTGAATGACCTAGAGTGACGTAGGAGTCTGATTAAAATTATTTTCTCGGAAGTGAATCTGGCAGCCAACAATTCGAAAAAAATAAAAATTAATTTTTATATCAAACGCCTCTTTGCCTAAATTGACATGGGAAACATTTTTTCTTGTGAGTCGCAACTGGGAGCGATCCATTTGAAAATGTTTGTACGAGGTGTGATCAGAAAATAACCGTTATTTTCATTTTATTCAAAAATAATTTATTTATTCATCATTAACTATCCTATACCCCCTTCAAAATAATTGCCCTCAGATATATTACACTTATGCCAGCATTTTTTCCAATCTTCGAAACACTCCTGAAACGCATTTTTTGGTATCGCCAATACCTTCCTGTTTCGATTTTTCTTTTATCTCCTCCATCGTAGCAAAACGCTTTCCTTTCATCGGTGTCTTCAGTTGGCGGGACCAAGTCCGGTGAATACGGTGGTTGAGGCATCATAAAGGTTTTGTTTTTGGTTAAAAACTCACGCATGATTTTGTTCCCACAATTCTATGAGTTCCAGACGAATTGCTTCACGCAAACGACTCATAACTTCTAGGTAGTATTCCTTAGTCACTGTACGACCTTGTGGAAAGAATTCATGTTGCACCACGCCATTCTAGTCGAAGAAAACAGTGAACAAAACCTTCACATTTGACCGAACTCGACGTGCCTTTTTTTCGGATTTGGCTCTTCTGGACGTTTCCATTGGGATGATTGTGCTTTGGTTTCATTGTCATAGCTTTACATAGCAATACTTTAAAATAAAATTGTGTAAGCATTGCGAGGGAAGCGATAACCAATCGAATCCTGGTTCGACTACATAAAAAATTATAGAAAATTAATTTTTATTATTGCGGTCGACCCTCGGCAGGGAATACCAAGCCCTACGAGTGTAATTCCGACATTAATTAAAATTCATCGGCCATCGGAAAAACATCAAGACGCATAGCAAAAATTGGTGGAGGGTTTCGGCCGAACATCTCTTCATTGGTTACAAAGCGCCAAACAGAACAAGCCATGAGAAGAGGAGGAGCAATGTTGGTAGCACTCATTCTACTTTTTGCTACTTCAAGTTGTCGAAACAAGTTGCCATATCCTAATTTATCTTCTGCTCAACGATCTTATCATGAAAGGCATAACACAGCACATCTAGATCTTCTGATGATCTCGAACAAAATATGTGTATCAACTGAAGACTCTGATTCACACTATTAGTAGAAATCTGATAACCACGTCGAGCTTATTGAATGTATACTTTCGAACTTGCAAAAGCCTTCGAATTTAGACCGATTTTCACATAATCCGTGTAATTTTAGTGAGGAATATGGTAAAGTGCGTTATCAGAGGCGATGGGACTACTACTGAAGTTTGATGCGAAATCTAACTTAGGTCGCCCCTTCAAGAAAATCTTATAAAATATCAGATAGTTTTATATAAAAGTTTTCTTAAATTTATATATTATTTTTTGTACTTTCTTATCAAATCTGTATACTTTCCAGTTTTTTTTTTTTTTATTGAAAAAAGCAAGATTTGTGTTGACCAGAGTTAACGCTTCGTGCTTAACATAGAATTTTACGTTGCATGAAGCGCCCCCAAACCACGTTTCGTGAGTAATGAATATACTTCCTATAAACACATATCATTAGCAAGGAAGGAGAAGGTGTCTGATCCAAAATAATCCGGAAGGATTTCCGTGTATCATCCCGACACTACGGGGTAAATCGGAAGCCGCAGATATTAGGCTTTGTTTTCACAACTTGAATCTATAGGTTATGACACACCTTTCCTTCTCATAGGTATTTAGCCGTGGATAAAACTTATATCAAAGATAAATCTTTTTACTGGTATCGATTCTAGTATGAATCGTATGGAGAAGCTGTAGATACTTCACCTGGCTGTTCCTTAATAATAGAAAATTAGAAGGTATTTGTATATCCAGCAGCAGCCCTGGAAAAAGCTGGTTGAGATTTTTTTTCCACACAAATATATGCAACCTTTAGCTCCTTCTTTAACTTATATGGGTTTGCTGCTTTCGGCAAGAAAATTTTTGGAAAAAGTGCGCATATAGTGTATACCTGCACCACCGACAGGCCAATTGTATAGTAAAGATTTCTTAGATTTAAGTCTTTGTAAGTAGCGGCAAAGAGGCCGGATTCCAGGCTGCTGGTAGCACTGTCAACAGAGCATTGCCTTTTGGCGACACATGCTCTTAACACAGGCTTGATTGGGGACAACAAGTTTCAGAAAATGTGGGGAGTGCGTAAATGCAATAGAAAATGTAATCTGTGAGTGTCCAGCATTCGGCAGACAAAGGTTATGCTTATGTGGCGCAAAAGAGCTAGAAGACCTTCAATCTGCGAGAAGAACAAAAATTCTCTTCACACTAGAGACACAATAAAGAGTGTAACAGTGCCGCTTCGTCGTATGTGCTGTGTCTGGCAGCACCATGCACATAAAACCGTCTATGTGAGACAAATGACTAACTACTATTTACTAATTAGTAATGACTAATTCTTTGTAAGGATGGGGCGACAAATAAACCTCAGGAAGCACAAGGTTGATTAGATTGGGTAATTTTTACTTCAGTTACATTAAGAGTTAATGGAAAACTGAGGCCTTCATATCCCAATGATAGGCAAGAAAAATCCTATAAATAGATACCTTTTTTAGAGCAAAAATATTCCATAAAATTATTCAAAATTATCTACAGTGCAGCTCCTATCAAAAATTCAGTTTTTATTGTTGAATCTCTTTAAGAACTTTGTAACTCTTTTACTTAAAATCGTTTAAAGATCTCTTATAAAACGCATACATACTAATCCCAACACGCACACGCACACACACACGGAGGTTAAGACTTGACTTTTATGCGTAGATAATTTGTGCAACATCGACTTTCCGTAACCACTCCTGTACACGCTCCCGCACGTCATACCCACACATTCACGGCCTGTTATACGCCAAGGGGTAATTACAGTTCATGATTTATTGAAGCGGCCGCCATAAGGTTCTTCAGCTTAAATCAAGAACATTTCGCGCCACAACAACTGACTGACCAGTGAGTCGTAGAACGAAGCACTTGCTCTTGTTGTACTTATTTGGTAGATTTTTGTATTGTTTTTGCACGCATTTATTGTACCTCAACAGCAATCGATCAGTTAGGGGCACGATACGCCGCCCATTTTAGCCGATGGGTTGCGCAGGCGTACGCAAGCGGTTGTGAATCACTCAGCAGAGGTGATGGAGCTTGTGGCCTCGTGCATTTCCGATGCCAGTGGTGTAAGTGAGTGAGGAGAAAAATAGCATGCGGTACTCAAAACCGCAGGGCGTGTTTGGCATCCGCAGCAATTACTAAGCAGCGGTAGCATCGTCGGCCGCCACTCACGCGCCTTTGCAAGCACCGTTGTTTATTTATGCAAAAATGTAAAATTATTAAATACACAACATTTGTGTATATAGAAATATGTTTAAGTGCACACACCGGTCGCACTTCTCACTTCTCACTCCTCATTACCCGCTACCCATTTTGGATAAATTATGCTCTTACCTCGAAGTACAGCCAATAAGTCACACTGCTGCTACTTTTGCTGTTCGGCTGACGTCTTGATTGTAGCAACCAAAAAGTGCAAAATGCCCTGCAACAACAAACAGCAGAAATTAATTTGGTTTTTATGCGCAAAATCCACATAATCCATCAAGTAACATCTCAGACATCGGCTACGTGACGTCGCATTTCAATTGCAGATTTCCCAATGTGTAGCCGCCGCCTCAGCTGAGGTGTCTTTGAGGTGATTCTTCGCCGTCGCCACCGCCACCTTCACACATTTTGGACTGTGTAGTTTTGTTTTTGTTTTTGTTTTCTTTTTAATTTGTCAAACGTGTGCCAAATCATTTGCTGCGAGTGAAATGCAAAGCGCAGGCGCAACTGTTGGCCATTCATAAAATTTATTTGGCATTTGGCGTTTAAGTGCAATTTTTGTATACTTATGCGTAAATGTGTGCATAAAATTCTGTATATATGTATGTGTTTTTATAAAAATAATCAATTCGAGCATTGAAAGTATCTGCATCTGGCTCAATAAGTGCGAGAGACACGCACGGAATTGAGGTGTTTAATTAAAAATATTATAGAATTATATAAAATTATATGCAGCCGGCCGCGGTAGCCGAGTGGTTAGCATAGCGTACTGCCATTCGGAAGGCCAGGGTTTAAATCCTGGTACGACCATGCCTCTCGGCAGTGAATATTCACCCCTCCGAGTGTATTTCTGACATGAAAATCAAAAGTTCCTCATAAAAAACCATCATCCATTCGGAAGCGGCTTAGTATAAACTGTAGGTCCCTCCATTTGTTGAACAAACATCAAGACGCACAACCACAAATTGGAGGAGGAGCTCGGCCGAAAATTGCTTCGGCGGTTACAAAGCGCCCATTTTTAGCACGGGTTCTCCAAATGACATGTTAGAGATATTCATTTGCTCTGTGTAAAAAACTTTCTATTGATGATTCCTAGCGGTCATGGTTCTAACTCCGCCAAGGATTGTTCTAGAGAGGCGCCTAACTTTGCTAACTTGCTTGTTTTATCGTTGCTGAAAATGTCTATGTGTCCGGAACCAATATTATTTATAAGTGCAGTTCACCTTCCAACAATTGTTGACCACGCTGGAATTAATTTTTGCCAACGATAAGGACAACAGTACCGCCTGGCTTTTTGTGTATATGACTATTTTTCTGTATCATTCAGTAGTAATTCAATGGCTTCAGAGGCCTTCTCTATATTCGTACATCCACTTAAGATACTAGTTCTGTTTGGCGTACAGATAGAGAAAGAGTTGTCCAGATCTTTGACGTATACCGCCGTCCATTTCGGGCCCATGGCGACAGATTTAGATGGCATTCTTCTCCCTTATCAAGCTTCTCCTTTATTTAGGTCTAGAGGATATCCTCAGCTTGTAGAAACTATTGAAATTCAACCCTGGGAGGATGAAGTTTGATTTATTTAAGGTTGCTGTAAGCTGGTGGCGGCAGCAATAGCCGGGTAGTTAGCATTGTGGACTGCCATTCTGTAGACCAGGGGTCGATCAGCATCCAAAAATTATAGAAAATTTATTTAAATATAAAGTTAGGTTGAATGTTTTAATTGTGATCACCCCTCGACAAAGAATGTCAAGCCCTCCGAGTGTATTAGTGATATGTAATAAAAAATCTTCTCGTAAAAAAAGCCATCAGTCCTTCGGAGGCAGCTTAGAATAAACTATACATTGAGGAGAAGCTCAGCCGAATAAAATGACTATGGTCAGTTGATGCAGATGAAAATTAAGCGCATTCACCATATATATAGAACCTAGTAATCTCGGTAACCCCTTAACATGCTGCACTCTGTGTTCCATAAAATACATATTCTCTATTTTTAATTCTTGTTTGCTCCGTATGCAAAATGTGATCTAATGACGCCCGTATACCCTCACATGACTACGTTCGGCTTAAGGCCCCAGTTCCTCCTGCAAGTACTCGTATAACATGCCATATAAATTTTCCTTATTGGTTTTTCCAAGTTAGTTTTTCAGTTTAGTTTGGAATCGATCTCAATAACCGGAAACTTAGCTGAGGAGACAGAAAATACGTTGTATGCTGAATGAGGGAAGATAAAATTGAAATATATTGGTTTTACTAGTGAATATCAGCGTCAGTTCCATTTTATTTGGGTTAACACCTAGTTTTTTTTGTATCGTGGTGCATTGATGTAATTTTCTTCGCTGCCATATTTAAATAGCTCAGTCAGTAAGCCATATCCCCTCGTCTATTTGATCCTCCTCAGGCATGCAATTACTATTTGTACTTCTCCATAGCCAGAAATAAGTACACGCCTGCTTTATTGTCATAAATTGGGGAATCGGGTTCGCCATCTCCATATGTTTCCATTTCATTGCCATTCAGCAGGCTATAGAAGAAGTGCTCCCTCCATAAACTTCGTATTCCCTGGCCTTCAGTCGCTATATTATCTTTTACTCTGCTTTCAAAAATAAGTACTAACCAATAATACATTGACAACTTTGGTGAAGTACTTTTTTCCATCAAATGGCACTCTCATTAAACTCAGGATGAATTGTGAAATATATGAGCAGATAATTTACTAATGCTTCAAAAAACAGGATAAACATCTTCTGTGAAAAAAATACTAGCTCAAAACTGAAACCTTTACATTTGATAGAAGCAGTCGTGATTAAATAATTTTTCTTTTTATTTAAAGAACAAAATCTACTGCCAACGACCAGTGTCTACCAAAGCGGTATATGACGGGAAGTCAATAATATTCTACTTTATCGGTCATGTGCACATAAATTAACTCCTATTTTGTAGACGCTTACCACATACAATTTTTACTGCTAGCCAGAGAATCCCTTAAGTAGAGTTTCCTTGACTCGTTGCGAAAAAATAACTAGAATTACATATGCTCATACACATCTCGTCCACACATATGTATGTACATACATATTTAATTTGCGAAAAATAGCGGAAATTATAGTGCACCAGGAAGATGAGAACACAAGTAGAGAACCGTTAAATTGTTGCCCTAAGCAAATGCTAAATACATAAAATGAAAGGTTTATCGTACAAGAAAAATTGCAAAACAGAGATCGGAAAAAAACAGAGATCGGAAAAAAAAATCGAAGAGGAAATGCAGTTAATGTATGATTTATAGTGTAATACTAGCCTCAGGATGTAACGGTGATTTTTATGTAGTCTAGGTAAATAAGGAAATTGGGGATGTTGTGTTTACATATTCAGCTCCTTTTTTGCGCTATTTCATTTTTATTATTATTTATTTATTGATTATTTTTTGAAGAGCTAAGCACACAAAGACAGCCGTAAGTTGCGTTAAATAAATTTCATATTCTGAAAAAAGGATGTATTTGGATGATGTTTTTACAAGCATGTTTTATTGGTGAATTGAAAATTTAATTTTTTTAATTGATCCATAAAAAAGTTATATAAAAATTAGGAAAAAATGTATATTTTTAAAACTATTGTTAGAGAATAAAATGCTAGTGCGGCTGCAGCTGTCCAAGTCTGTTTTTCAATTGCAGGCCAAAAATAAAGTCGGTTATCATACAAACTTAACGCTCCGAATTGACAGCCTCGCTGTTGTCATTTTCAAGGTCGAATAACACCAATCACTTGCCATACACTGACCTGTGCTCGCAGATGTCCTTACACTTTGAAATAAACAAACAGCACAAATTTCCTACTCCCATTTAGCATTCTTTTGATAATTTATTGCGCTGTTGTTTTCTCTCTCTTAGCTCGGTTGCGCTTTATGACTTCTCGCCTTTCACCTTTCTCTGTCACACTGTGCGTGCAGTAACCGCAAAATTAGTTGCCTCAATGTTTTTGTATTCATAGATAACTGTGCAACTAATTTAATTTGCATTTTAAAAATGTTTTTTTTTCTACTTTCTCAATACGTAAATATTTTGAAAGCTATTAGTTATAGAACGTTAAGTAAATTGATTATTTCTGGGTAAACAATGGAACAGTGAAACAATTCGGGAGGATAATAAAATAATAAATATAGTTTAAAAAACTAAAAAACACGCTTTTAAAGAATATTGTACTAAAAAGTTGAAAATAATTTTGAAAATAAACTTAAGACAATAGTATATAAAAAATACTTGTATAATTAAGAGAAAAGCGTGGGGCGCTTTGTACCATAATTTCCATATATCGAGCGCCCCACGCTTTTCTCTTAATTATACAAGTATTTTTTATATACTATTGTCTTAAGTTTATTTTCAAAATTATTTTCAACTTTTTAGTACAATATTCTTTAAAAGCGTGTTTTTTAGTTTTTTAAACTATATTTATTTTTAACTTTTTAGTTTAATATTCTTTAAAAGCGGGTTTTTTTAGTTTTTTTAAACTATATTTATTATATACTATTGTCTTAAGTTTATTTCCAAAATTATTTTCAAATTTTTAGTTTAATATTCTTTAAAAGCGTGTTTTTTTTAGTTTTTTTTAAACTATATTTATTTTATATATTTTTCTAATTAACTCTATTTTGATTTTTTTTTCTCTGAATTAATCAGAGAACGTATAATAATTATTAGTATGGATTATTATACGTTCTCTGATTAATTCTGTCTATTATACGTTCTCTGATTAATTCTGTCAACGCTACGATGTATGCAACGATTCGCATTTCAAATATTTCATATTGGGATCGCGTCACCGCTAAAAAGTTACAAACTGACAGACAGACATACTGACAGACATACTGACAGACATACTGACATACAAGTGAAGCTAATATAAAGCGTGTAAAAAAAGAAATTACGTTTAACGGTGTTCATTTTAGATAAAAATTTTGGTTGTGGATAAAAAGAAATTTTGTTATCCTAAAAATTTTACCATTTCTCGCATATAAATAAGAATAAAATTCAGAGTGGAAGAAATTGAAGGTATGTCCTTGGTGAATAGTATATTTCAGAAATTTTTGTATTATGGGAATCAAGAACTAGACAATGATTATTTAATTATTTTCTATTTATTATTTATAAAGAAAGCATTGGTATGGCTTTTGTCACTTGCAAGCTACTTCTTCGTTAAAGTGGAACCAAACTACAACCTGCCACAAATCCAGGCAAACCTTGCCAAAATGAGTTCAGCAAAGATCGCGAGATACATACATATATATTCCACAAATAGAGGGGACATGTCCAAATTTTTAAGTTCCCTGGACAGAGTAATGTCTGATGAGACGATATGCAGCGAGTCTAGCGACTCTCTATAGCCGTTGCTCCAGCAACTGCAAAAACGATGAAGAGATGAAATGATCACTAATCATCTGAACGTCTCCCCGCTTTGGTCAATGGTAGTGTTTGGAATTTTTTAACCATACCACTGGATGGTCTAGCAAAGATAGCCGTTAAAGTTAAAGTCATATATCTAATTAGGTTCATCAGGAATTTCAAATGGATAGTGAAGCGTAATGTTCAATATTTACCGGAATTACAATGGGTCATATTAAGATCTAAGTGTAATCAATGTTATAGGTACATCTGTAGCCAACACAATTGAACCAACCATTTATTTATTCATTTATATTGGTTTCTATTTAACAATAACCCATTATGTTTCTTCGACTATATCCTAGGCAACCCCTCTGAATGCAGAGCATTGATTTCCACATAAGAAATATCCCACATACGACAATGGCCAAGCTGCAATTATGGCAAGACCTCACATCATATTGCGTACTTAGAAGCAGGTAGTTTTAGTGGCCGTAGACTGTCAGTCCAAGGTGTTATATATTTCAATCCCTGTCAGTTATTCGGTGGCCCTAAAGGGAACCAGCATCATACTCCCTTATTTTTTATGTCCATGGAATCGTGCAAACCCTTAAATCAAAAGGGATTGGCATCCGATAGAGCTTTGCTTTTGTAAAAAAAAACGTTCAGCAATCGTTTCAAAAACTTTATGTTAAAGTTAGACCTTAAACAACGCTGAAGGAAAATGTTTTCGTTGACTGACCCATAATTCGACACAAACATTACATTCTAAAAGAAGCATTGATGGCATTTGAAGAGGCCTTCGATAATTTTTTTGGTTATATCAATGTTATATGTTTAAGGAATTTGGAAGAAAATATTCTTCGTTTCCATCTTTACTTACTTAGGAGGCTTAGGTAAAGAACAAAGGGACAGATTTTATCTTCACATTAAGGAGATACAAAAAAATACTTAATAAAATGGAGCATCTGCATGCTGGCAGACTACTATTGAGAGGCTTCAGTGAGACCATTCAGATGCTTTCTGGAAGTGAAAACGTCCACATAGGGGTAAAGAAAAAAGAAGATTCCCATTATGCTATTAATTTTAACGAATTATTTTTCAACAGATAAAAACTGTTTTTTACAAAGCATTTCATTTAGCTCTGATAATATTTGACTCATCTTTTTTTAATAAAAAAATTAAGGTAGCAGGAAATATATTTAACCGTATTTTATACATAAAGGGTGGACGAAAAATCAAAGTTGTCTGCTTGGCCATTTCACTCCTTTTTTACTTTTTGTTTGTATATCGTTTTCTTGAATGTCTTCTCAAATACAGACTGCTCGTAATGGAGCACTTACCCACGAACTGTATGTCACTTCTTTAAACCGTGACGTTCGTTAAGCGCTCTACGAGTACTTAGGTCTATAACAGCACCAATTCTGTGCGTTACTTCAAGGGGAGACTTAAACTACGATAGAGCTTTTGTACCAAGATATTTGTTATTCTATCGATTGTGATCCAAGTCACTTTTCAGGGATTCTCTTATCTTCAGATTACTTCGTACGATGACGTACCTTTCTAGTCGAACTCAGTGAGAAAGCGTTCAGTTTCACTGGCACTATTGCGGTAACTTCCTAAGACAATCCGGTGAGAGTAGTGTTTCTATAAGTATAGCCGATATTACCAACGCTAAATATGGATAATATCCTTTATTAAAGAGGTGGCAATTCTTAGTGCCTATTTTCTAAGAGAACTATATCGTAAGATGGCTAGAGAAGGTTTAAAGATTGAATAGCTACCGCGTTATTTTCCATTAAGTGCAGTACTGGTTGGTAATTTGCTTACATTAGTATTGTATTAGTATTTATATTCCACAAAATTATAGTATTGTTATTATTATTATTATTATTATTATTAATTAGTATAATATATTATATTTTATATTATTTAAACTTAATTTTTTTCATATAAAAATACGAATTTTTGTGTGTAAAAATTAAAAACTATATCGAAATTAAATATTGGCTACATATACCATAGTCAAAAAAACGAAACATATTTTTTTATTTCATGCGATATTTTTAAAATAAATTTTAATAGCAGTCTCCGACTGATACTCACCGCGAGTGGACGTATTTTCAGACTGTGTTTCTTTCTGTGCTTTATCAGCGCTCTGCTTCTTACTTAACACTATTCTTTTGTGTTCGTGACTTTAAATTTCAAACGATACACGTGTTTTTCTCTTTGTGAGTGCTTGCAGAAAATATTTCCCCAATGGCCCCTGGGCCACCAAATTTGGGGGACAATAGGTTCGCTACGCTTGCTGAACGTCCCCAAACCAAACGTAAAAAGACATCATATAAGCCTCTAATATTCCCTGAATTACCAAAAACTAAGCAAGAAAATCCAAAGTTCATTACAATATCAACAATTGACTCAACTAAGCCATTATCAAAGTACTCATGTTTTGCAGTTCATAAAGCATTGGAAGCGGTAAGCAAAGAAATTGTTTCCATTTCCGAACTACGGGATGGTAATTTGTTGTTGCTCGTTAAAACCCCAACCATTGCACAAAAATTCTTAGCGACGAAGCGATTGAATGGAATATGCGAGGTAGAGGTAAAGTTTCATGATAATCTCAATTTTTCAAAAGGTACAATATATGCACCATGCCTAAACGATGTCCCTGAAAAAGAAATTATAGAAAACTTGAAAAATCAAGGAGTGGTAGGAGTGTACAAATTTAAAAAAAATGTGAATAATACCCTACAACATTCCGGAGTACAACTCCTCACATTTGACATGTATAAATTACCCGAAAAAATAGAGGTTTCATGGCGCTCAGCCCGTGTAAAACCATATTTCCCAAATCCCATGAGATGTAAATCATGTCAACTTTTAGGGCACACCATTAAGAGGTGCAATAACAAAGCTGCTTGTGCCACTTGTAATTTCCCTCCCCACGGCTCAGAACAATGTTTACGCACTTTATGCGCAAATTGTGCCGGTGAGCACCCATCATTTTCGAACACATGTCCAAGGTACATTCAAACAAAACAAATTCTCAAAATCAAAACTGAGAACAGATGTTCGATGCGAGAAGCTATTAAATTACACAAAGCACAAGTGCCAAGTCTACCAAACATCTCTTTCTCCCAAATGGTAAAGCAAAATCATCAAAATCAACAAAAAGAAAACAAGAACTCTAACAATACCACTGCAGAAACCATTCATACACCTTCCGTACCCACAAGCTCTCCTCCCCAAGTACCTCACCCTGAAACTGCTGAGAGCATTAACACTGCTCAAACATCTCTTACTCCAAGTCCCAACGACGACTTACATCCTCCACCAACCTCCTCTTTCGATTTTCAATCAAATGCCATCCCACAAAATAACAACACTATAATTCCTAACAACCAACCTCTCTCTTATAGTGCTCTCAATTCCACCTTCCAAAGCATTCTTAGCTACGCTAACAACTACACAAATCAAACAACTAATCTCTCCCATCAATTTATAAGCGAACTACAATCTCACCACACTGCTAACGCTTCTCTCAACAAGTCACAAACCAACTCAATAACACTCAATAACAACTCAAGTCTACAAGATGATGATCAAACTATGCCAACCTCAGACGACGAAAAAATGTAATCCATTTTTCTCTGTCCTTTGATTCGTATTTTTACTAAATGTTTAACATACTACAGTGGAATATAAATGGCTTCTACAACAACTACACCGAACTTGAAATTCTCATAAAAGAAATCTCCCCACACTTCATTGCTTTACAAGAAACTCACCTTGCCGTAAATAAAGTTGGCTCTGTGCCAAATAAATATGTAAGTTATTTTCTCAATTTACCACAAAATACCACAAACAAACAAGGTATCGCTGTCTTAGTAAAAAAAGACATTCCACATAAATACCTCCCAATCCATTCAAATATCGCTTCGTTAGCTATTCAGGTATCTATAGGATTTAAAGTCACGATTATTTGTCTGTATATACCTCCTCAACAAAGTTTTACGCTTGCTGAGCTAAGACATATTTTATCGTCAGTACCCAAACCCGTAATCCTAGTCGGAGATGTAAATTCGTGGTCCCCATTATGGGGCTCCACATCAACCAACCAAAGAGGCTTGGTACTGGAAGATTTAATTCTTACTGAGAACTTAACCATATTGAACGATGGTTCTCCAACGCATTTTTCGACCCATAATTCCTTCACCCACGTCGATCTATCTATCTGCTCTACCAATATTGCTCCAAAAGCAAATAGCCGAACACTCGACAGCTTATGTGGTAGTGACCATTACCCAATAGTCACAGAACTAGCCACGCCATCCTTTGAAAAGCTCTTCCCAAAACCAAAGTTTTTGACAGGAAAAGCTGACTGGCCCAAATTTACTCAAAATACAATTTTGTTCTGTGATGAACTCCCGGTATCTCAAAACATTAATAAAGAGGTCGCTAATATCACTAAAATAATAAGGTCGGCTGCACACCTTTCAATTCCGCAAACTGCTTACATACCTTACAAAAAAATTGTCCCTTACTGGACAAGCGAGCTGAACAACTTAAGAAATTTAAAACAGGATAACTGGAGGCAATACAAAAGGACTAGAACAGAAGCCAACCTGATCTTATATAAAAAAGCAAATGCCATTTTTCGTAAAAAGTCTAAAGAAGCAAAACGAATGAGCTTCGAAAAACTTACTGCAGAAATAAATCCCTCTTCTAACCCTAAAAAGGTTTGGTCGGACATTAAAATGCTCACAGGTTCATATTCCCAAAACCATATAAATTCAATTAACAGCCCTACTGGACCTGTAGCTGACCCCAAGGCGATTGCCGAACTTTTTGCCTCCACTTGGTCTAGGTATTCTAGCGACTCAAACTTTACTTCAGCTTTTATGGCAAAGAAAAATGAAACACTAAGTTGCACTTACAACCAGCCAAACTCCCCAGCTAAAATAATAGAATCAGAAATCACGTATCCAGAATTCGAAAGTACAATCTCTTCACTATCTGGAAAAACTCCAGGCCACGATAGAATTTCGTATGATATGCTAAAAAACTTACCTTGTGAGGTTAAATCAAGGATAATCAATGTGTACAATAATATTTTAACTACCGGAATTTATCCTCAAAACTGGAAAAACGCAACAGTTGCACCCATACCAAAGTCCACTAAGCCATCATCAGAAGCCTTAGATTATAGACCGATTTCGCTTATATGCTGCATGAGCAAGTTACTCGAAAAAATTATCTCGAAGCGCATTATGTGGTATATTTCCAAACATCGTTTAATTAGTCCACATCAGCTCGCCTTTAAGGAAGGGCAGGGAACTTCCGACGCTCTCCTACTTTTTGAAAATTTCGTTTCGTATGGTTTATCCTCCCGCAATCATATATCTACGCTCAGTCTGGATTTTGAAAAGGCTTTCGATCGTGTCGGAGCTCATATAGCTCTGCGACAATTAGAAAAATGGAAATTCGGTAATAAAATATACCATTTTATCAAGTCATTTCTCACCAATCGAAAATTCAAAGTAAAAGTAAATAACGCGTTTTCTAATTTACACAACCAACAGAATGGAATCCCACAAGGATCCCCCCTTTCTGTTGCGTTATTTACTATTGCTTTTGACGAAATTAGCCACATAATTTCCAAACATAAAAATATTTCACACATTATCTATGCGGATGACGTCCTACTCTATTCTAAAATAAGTAATTTAAATACTGTTAAAAATAAATTTCTAAACATACTAACCGACATATCGAAATGGTCAATCTGCTCAGGAGCAAATCTTTCACTTAATAAATGTAAATATTTTCATATATGCCGTAAACAAAAATGTACCGATTTACATCTAGTTCATAATAATATCAACATTGTAAACGTTCCTAGCTTACGTTTTCTTGGAATCGTTTTTGACAAACGTTTTACATTTAAGGAACACTGTCTTAGCCTAAAAAAAAGCCTAGCTGTTAGGTTAAATATTATTAAATACTTATCTTCTAAGCATTGTCTAATTCATCCAAATACTTTAATAATTGCTGTTAAGGCTTTAATTTTGTCGAAAATTGACTATGGTTTACCAATATACGGCCATTGTGCAAAAAGCAACATAAAAATGATTTTTTCCACGTATCATGCTGCTGTTCGAAGGAGCATTCGTGCATTTCCAACATCCCCGATTCAATGCATCTTGGTGGAGGCTGGAATGCCTACCTTACAGGAGAGAATAGAATACACTACCATGAGGCTTATGCCAAAAGTCTTCCTCTGCAGAAATAGTATACTACATGACACTATCACAACAATGTGGAACGCTAACAAAGTACCAAATCGTAAGCCAACGCTATTTAGAGTGCTTGAGTATGCTAAAAATCTAGGAATAACCTCGCCACCCTCTTTAGTGGCTGCTGCCAATTCTCCACCTTGGCACTTATGCTACTCTTCATTTCTTCTCGGCCTTTCAAACTTTAGTAAATCAACCACAAGTCCAATAGAATACCAGCGGCTTTTTGAGGAATACAGAGCACCTTTCCGGAACGAATGGCAAATGTACTATACCGATGGATCAAAGTCTAAGCACCACACGTCATTCGCGGTCGTTCAAGCTGATGGGACAACAGTAATCGCAGGGCACCTGCCAAATTACTGTTCAGTGTATACGGCGGAGGCAGTGGCAATATACAATGCAATACTCTTGGCCACAAAATCTAACAACAAGACGATAATCTGCACAGACAGTATGTCAACGATCTCTGGAATTATGAATATGGCCAACAAGTCACCCCTAATATCTGAAATACGGACCAACCTAATAGAAAACCGCAAGAAAATCAAAATTATGTGGATTCCTGGTCACGCTGGCATTAACGGCAATGAGTTAGCGGATCATAAAGCAAAAGCCGTTGCAAACGAACCGTTATTTACTTTTATATATATGGTGAAAGGGGACATTTTCCTACTCATCGATAACTACTTCGAAGACCAGAAAACAGACTCTTGGAACAGAGTGCAACACCAATATACGAACATTAATATAACTGGCTCAAAACCACACCTTCCGCCTATCTGCCGAACGAACGATATTATTGCCTTCACTCGACTTCGGATTGGACACACCATTGCCACGCACTCGTACCTGCTGAATGGTTCAAGCGCACCCCACTGCGTATACTGCACTTCACCATCGCTTACAGTGAAACATCTTCTAGATGAATGCACGAATTTCAGTGCTATTAGGAAAACAATATTTGGGAACCAGCCCGTTTCGGAATTGCTTAAGGAACCTTCACATGAAAACATCCACAAGGTAGCTGATTTTTTGCGCAAAACCGGCCTTAGAAAGCTAATTTAATTTTAATTTTAAGTTATCTTACATAAAAATTTTTTTCTTTACTAACATAGATTAATTTTAATCCATGTACCGACAGTAAAATTACCATTTATTTTCTACTTTTGACTGGCTAATTTATTAATATTCTTAGACGATATAATTTTATTAGAGCAGTGAGCCGTAAGCCCTGGCAGCTAGTGCTTCTTTCTCTGTAAAATGATAATTGTATTATTATTTTTCATTTATAATAAATAAATAAATAAAATAAATTTTAATAGCTAAATAGCTGAAAACCAGGAACAATAAATTCCATTTATTTTTCTTATTTTACAAGAGCACTCAAAGATTCTTTTCAATAAATTTTACAGGCACATACTTAAATATCAAATTTCAAACACACAGTTGCAAATAGCATAATATATCATGCCATTTTTAACACTTTCCTTTGAAACCGATATTCATTTGCAAAATTTGGGCGCATTTTGAATGGTTAAAATGATTCCGTATATAAATTGATTGCTATTTGTTTTGATAATTGAGTTCAACAGCAACAGCGAAAAGGTATTAAAAAGAGCAAAAAACAAGAAGGATGCAGCACGAGCGGCTAACAGTTAAAAATGACTATAGAGCAATGCAGCAAGGCGTACTTCGTATCAAATAACAACAAAACGAGGTATAAAAATTGCCATACAAGACAAAGTGGCTCAGGTCAGAAGGCCACCCAAATGCGCTGCAAGCAAATTATGAATAACATTAAACGCGCTAAACGATTTGTGGCATATAAATTTCATGCGTGAAAACAGCAGAAAAAATAATGTTTTGCATTGTTGGTATCCATATATTTATTACAAAAAAAAAATTTTGTATGTTATTTGTTACTGAAAACTCTTCAATTACGAGAGATACAAAAGACTTAAGCAACAAACTCTGGCACTCAATGATAGACTTTTTATAAAAAAAATGATAACAAAAAATACTTATTTTAAATGCATTGAAAATAGGCTTAATAGATACAAATATATTTTATTGCCTTTGTATATATACACATACATATAAATAGCTATGAGGCGCAACAATCATTCCTGCTTAGTTCAGTTTGCACTCGTAAGTTTTGATCAGCAACTGAAAGAATTTTAATGACTTCATATCGTTGCTGCATCGAACGGCGTGAACCAGTTGATTGCTTAGACAACTGGTCAGTCATGAACAGTCAAACAGTTAGTAATTATATTTACGCCCAATTCGTAGTAGAGAAAAATATTTTATAGAGCTACAAACATAGAAAGCACTTGCAACTTATAAAAGGACTCAGCTTGCATGAGTAACCAAGTAAATCCTTTTTTAATACCACACCTTCCATGCATATAAACCAACTCCATTAGAGCAACTGCATTATATTGTCTTCTAATTAAATTCCTTTTTATTTTACCTTAACCTACTTTGCTCCTATTTACCCACAACACTTGTTGTGTTTGTATATAAATTGCATTTTAAGTGTTTTTCTGTTGTAACCTTAATGATACTCAATGATTGCAAGTAAAATCGCAACATCCGCCAAGCGCTCGTATGTTGTACGTCTAGGTAGATGTATGTAATTCAGAAATTATGTTCTCACAAAGCGTAACGCTGAACGGCTTATTTCCTTCTCTGCAAACAAGAGTAGCTGTTTATAAATTCAGCGGTAGTAGAAAGAGGGAGTAATTGAGTTAATTGACGCGATGATTTATGACGTTAGACGATGATGTGTAGAAAATGTTGATTAAACAAAGTGCTTAGTAAACAATAAACAACAAACAAGTAAAGAAAAGGGTGTAAAATCTAATTAAAACTTGTAAGAATTGTAGCAAAGGAAGCTGCGTTGTGCTGTGTACATACACATTTACAAATATAAAAGAAATCATAGAACTATAAATATATTATTTATTTAAGTTTATTTTGTTTTAAATTATTTCATGTTATATATCATATTATTTTCTTTAACTTATTTTAAAATATATAATATCGTTTTAAAATTTTAGATTCAATGTTATTTCATATTATTTTGTATTACTTTATTTTAAAAGATTTATTTATTATTTATTTTACGTTATTTTTTAGTTTATACTATTTTATTTTATTTCATTTTAATTTATTTTATTTTATTTTATTTCATTTTATTTTATTTTATTTTATTTTATTTTATTTTATTTTATTTTATTTTATTTTATTTTATTTTATTTTATTTTATTTTATTTTATTTTATTTTATTTTATTTTATTTTATTTTATTTTATTTTATTTTATTTTACTTTATTTTATTTTATTTTATTTTATTTTAGTTTATTTTATTCTATTTTAAATTATATTATTTTATTTTATTTTATTTTATTTTATTTTATTTTATTTTATTTTATTTTATTTTATTTTATTTTATTTTATTTTATTTTATTTTATTTTATTTTATTTTATTTTATTTTATTTTATTTTATTTTATTTTATTTTATTTTATTTTATTTTATTTTATTTTATTTTATTTTATTTTATTTTATTTTATTTTATTTTATTTTATTTTATTTTATTTTATTTTATTTTATTTTATTTTATGTTATTTTATTTTATTTTATTTTATTTTATTTTATTTTATTTTATTTTATTTTATTTTATTTTATTTTATTTTATTTTATTTTATTTTATTTTATTTTATTTTATTTTATTTTATTTTATTTTATTTTATTTTATTTTATTTTATTTTATTTTATTTTATTTTATTTTATTTTATTTTATTTTATTTTATTTTATTTTATTTTATTTTATTTTATTTTATTTTATTTTATTTTATTTTATTTTATTTTATTTTATTTTATTTTATTTTATTTTATTTTATTTTATTTTATTTTATGTAATTTAATAATCTTTTATTTGTTTTTAATCCATTTTAATAGTTTTTTTTTCAGTTTCCAATAAATGCCATGCATCATAAACGCAAGTATGTATGAGTGTAAAAATGCTTAATCCTTTTGTATATACACTAAGATTGAAATCGATAGTCCTCTCTCGCCCCAATGTCACTTCAAAACATGCCTATTTGGATTCCAAGGACTTAACGCTCCACTTATAGAGCTTAGAATTTGAAATGTGATACTTATCTTTTGTTGCTATATGCACACGTACATATGTATGAGACTATAGAAATCAATATAAGCCACTCACTTATAAGCTATGTTGCCGTCAAATACCTGCATTAATTTGATATTAGCGGCGAAAGGACAAACACACGCTGGGCGCTTAAACTAACAAGGATCAAAATGAAAACAAAAATGAAAAAGATTTAAGAAACCCGTCGAAAATCCAGGAATTGCAATGACCAAACAAAATAAAATTTTTTTTAATAATAAAACATTGGATATTAAGACATAATAATATCCTGCGAGAACAATACACACAAGAATTAGAAGGGGAGAAAAAAAACCCGATGAAGGAGAAAAATGTCGCGTCATTGCGCCCTCATAAATGAAGTCATAAATTTCTATGACTTTATCCTGGCAACAAATCAGTGATAACTTGATTTCCAGGCACTTTTTATTTGCTTTTATGATCGCTAACATTTTGTACTTAAAAAAATAATATTTCTTGTGGTTAAATCCTTTGCACACTCAAAAGACGCTTCTTAGCTGTGAATGCTGAAGCATTTCGTGAAAGGGATGAAATGCATGGCTAGTGTAGGGATTTATACATATGTACATATGTATGTATTTTTTTATGATCACGCGTTATTAAGTGACACTTTAAAGAATATTAAATACAAATTAATTGCTGTAACATAAATATTTTGTGTGATAAGGATCGTTGAGATGCCGCTTGGGACGATGTCGATTATAATTGAGATGACAGCGATTAAATTGGTGTGGTCTGCGGTTGCCACCATGGATTTCAGTTAGATGGGATTTTTTCTTAATTTTATTTTTTTTATAACTTAATGAGATTACTTTGGAACTTCTCTGCTAGCTTGTTGCTGCCTTGGTGCTTGATTTCGCCAACTTAGATAGTGAAAAACTTAGTGATGAAAATGTTATAATGAGAAGGAAAATCATATAAGATTAAGAATTACCAACTGCGCATCGCTGTTGAATCATATCAAACTTGACTCATTTCTGAAGGGGATGTTGACTGGTGATACGAAAAGTGGTTCACTTACAGCAACATTAAATGAAAACGGTCGTGATTGAAGGGCAGTGAGCCGGCACAATCGATTTTCAGGCCAGGATTGACGGGCAGGAAGGTTCTGTTGTGTGATTGGTGTGATTAGCAAAGAGTCATTCACAATGAGTTACTCTCCTACAGCCAAATTCTTATTACGGACCTATACTGTACAATTGGAACATCAAAACGAAGCAATCGCCCGGTAGAGCCTAAAAAGATGGGAATTGTGTTTCATCAGAACAACGTTAGACTATATACAACGACAGTCCAATAATCTAGGTTGGGATGTTTTTGGGCGTCCACTTTATGGTCCGCACCTTACACCAAATGATTACCATCTGTTTCTGTCTATGGCTTACGATTGGGCTGGTGAAGAATTGGTCTGCAGAGAAGTCTGTGAAAATCGGGTTTTTGCCAATCGAGATTTTTCACTTGTCCTAATATCTCCTCTTTTTTTTGAAAAATAAATTATTATATATATATTGTAAATTAACATAATACAATATATTTAATTTAATATTAAATTCTATTTAGGAAAATAAAACGTAATACAGTAAATCTTCATAAAATTCTGCAACCAATTTTCCGAATATCGAATATTACGAAAAAACTTGAGAACTACATATGTATGTATGCACAAATTTTTTTATTTTATTTTTTTTTATGTATAAGTATATCAAAACATTATTTCTCCTCTTCCATTTGTTGCGGTTGTGCAAAATGTATTTCCTCGCATGTGTGTCCTGCAGCACTCTTGCCAATGCATTTATTTAAATTTATGTATTTTTCCTGTATTTTTCGATTTTATTATGCCACCAAAATCATTGCATTTCCTCTTCACACAAACAGAGAAGCAAATGAACATTGCAGTGCAGTGATGCTCACAGGTAATACAACAGAACTACGATTTATTATTGCTGCTTTCGTTTGCATGTGTGTGGGAGTTTTTCTTCTTCTTCTTATTCTTCCACATCTCGTAAGGTATAATACTTTGCCTTGAGCATTTTGTGGTAATATTGTTCAACACCAATTTAGACACTTCGTTCATCTTGTTAGTGCATTTGAGAAATATGATCTGACAGCCTAAAGCAAAAGTATCACTCGTTTTTTTGTAATGTAGAGTAGTATGTATGGGTGTTTAATTGTACATATGTACAAACTCGTATACCATATATGGCACTCACATAGTGATGTGGTCAGCACCGTATTGATTTCGTAAAATTGGCATTGAATTTATATTATTGTTATTGTTGCAGTCTGTCGTGCAGTAATTGGAATTAGATTAATTGACTTGCGCTGCATGCCTACATACGTATGTACGTATGTAGTATATGTATGTAGTATATTAAGACAATGTTGAACATTATCTTTTGTGGAGCACAATGGCTGAATTATCAATATTTTTTCAAATATATCTTTAAATATTTTATTTATTACTTTTTTGGCATTTCAAAGGATGTTCTGCTCTATATAAATCATGCACGATGCTACTGGCGCTTAATTTTTTTCTTTCGAAATGCATTTGAATCCATCAAATATCTTCTGAACAATATACACATATCATTTTTCCAAAACTTAAGACCCAAAAACTGTTTAAGCCAATTTGTTATTGTATTTCAAATAATAACAAATTGTTTCAAGCAAAAAACAAAAAAAAAAAACAAATTGTGAATACACAGTGGCACATGCGCCTTTCCTATACGAGTATGCTCTACATTATATTCAGTGTGGCTAAATGATCAATGGCTACTGGTTTGCTTAGCAGCCACAACAATAGATCAGCGCGATAAGAAATATGAGCTCGCTCGCTTTGTTGTAGTTTTTGGCGTAAAAAAGGTAATTGAATATCAATTGTTGGTATTTTTGCGGTTTTTTCAATTAAGATTTTCCTCAGAATTTTTTTTTTCTAAGTATTAATGGTTGGTACTGAGCGCGTGCTGTGTCATTTTTCTATACCTTTTTTTTGCTCAAATTCAGCGTAAATATTTTTTCAATAAAGGTAATTAATTACAATTAGTTTATCATTTATATTTTCTATTTATTTATTTTATTTTATTATTTTTTTTTTTTTAAATTTGTGTTTTATGTGGGCGCACACTTGTCTCACGATGGGGCGTAGCTGCCGAATTGATTTGTTTACTGACATTTTATTTTCAAATTATTTTTTTTTATAATAAATTAGACTTTATCGTTAACGGTAATCTTGCTTGTTTGTTAATGATATAATAATATACCTAAAATAAAAAATATTATATAAAGTGATATTGCATAGTTTCATACTTTTTTTTTTAATAAATATTAAATACAAATTTTGCAAGTCAAATTATTTGTAATTTTTGACTTTATCGCTGACTTGTAATCTCACATGTCGCTTAATGATATATGTATTGCTTGTATTAAAAATTATTTTTTTTAAATAATGTTGCAATAATCTGCTAAGATATTTTTTTTTTTTGATTTTTGTTTAAAAAAAATTTAATATAAAGTTTGCAAACATTTTCTAGTCATAACACATGGGCTAACAAAAAAATATTTTTTTGTCCAAAATTTTTTTCTTCAACGTAATCAATCACCATCAATATCGTAGAACGACTTTTCTTTTGCCACAAAATGGACCTTAGTATTAGCAATGAAATGTTGATTCAAACTTGCCCACTTTTCACGCTTTGAGAGGAGTTTATTATGGGACACATAATTATCCAACTATACAAGCAATTGTATAATTTTTTAAGAAATTTGAAAATATATTGTAAAGCCAGTGTATCATCGCTTTACACTTTCCACCACAAATATCGCTACTGTAAATAAAAGTATAGCCGAAGACTTTAAAGTTGTCTATTTTTCGACGTTCTCACGAGCTGGGACTTTCTTACAACACAATATGGCTTAATTTGCACTTGAACTGAACCTTTATCAGTCCAAAGTCCAGATGCCAGAACAACATATTTCGGTTGAGTGCTTGAACAACAAGCCGTGGGCGACGATTTTTGCGACTTCGAGAATCCTAAAATAATTGAATAAAGGCCACCATCCAAAAAAGAAATTACTGTCTGATGCGCTCTTTGGTGTGGAGGTGTTATTATACCTTACAACAGCGAGACTGTCACAGTCAATTCAGAGCATCCTGGTCGTGTGATAATCTACTTTATTTGAGCTGTAATTGAAGAACACGACTTGAACAATATGTGTTTTCAACAAGATGGTGACACAAGACCACACAACACGAAGGAATATGTCTTTTTTGTGAAAGAAATTTCCTGACCGTGTAATTTCTCGTCTTGAAGATATCAGTTGGCCACCGTTTCACTTTTTTTTGTGGATCTGTGCAAAAGAGCGTGTTTATACGGACAAACCTTTAACTGTTGAGCTTTTGAAAACCAACATTCATCAAATTATGGCTGAGAAACCGCCCAATATGTGCCACAAAGTGGTCGTAATGTTTCTCAAACGCATCTAAGTTTGCAAAAATGCTCGAAGTGGACATTTAAATGATGCAGTGTTCTACATATAGTGCCAATAAGCATGTAATTTAAGGAAACAAATTATTTTATTTGCAATTTATTGGCATTTATTTTTGGAACCGGAAGTTGGATAACCCTGTAGTTTTTTTCTACCACACATGATCACCTTCACACGGCTGACGCTAGGAACATTGTCAGAGATGTGATTTCTCAATCTCATCTAAAGGCCGGGTAATTACTAGACTAATTCATCAGTATTTCATCATCTGTTTTGCATGTCCTGTACTCAGCCTTTACCTTGCTTGTAGCTGAAAACTCCATATTAATAGGACCATCAGAATACTAAGTTCTGTTATGATTTAGTCAAGTAAGAATTTGCTTTGTTTATAATCTACGTTGACCCACAACATTTTAGTGACTCCATGAGTATTCCTCTAATGGCTTTGCTTTCTTACATATTATCAGGAATTTTGAACTTTGTGTTGACTCACTAAACTGATTTAGGCTGATGACCTAAAACCTAAATTAACTTGGTTGCCCAATTGACACCTTCGGTTGTTCGCTCAACTTTAATCCTTTCTTGGTAGACAAAGTTGTAGTTTCCGTTCAAATATAAGTAATTGGTTGTCAAAAGTAAGGCAAAAATAGTACTTTTAAACTAATGCCCTTATATCAATAAAGCCATTCATATGTATACTCACTTCAATCAGCATGCTGAAAAGTACAGTTAACTCTGATATCTTCTAATGATAAACAAATTTTACTTTTTCTTGAGTCCTTTTGTAAAAGCTGCAACTCTATTATACAGTATAAAAATCTGCTTCTACCGTTAGTTTTAACCTATAATTATCATTTGTACCGTATACATGTGCCATACGTACTTCAAGACGCATCCCTTTGCTGACAAGCCACCCATATAAGAAAAGAAGAAACAAAAAAAAAATAATAACAATTTTCCATATTACGGTATTATGCAGATGGTTTGATTGCATTTGACACGCGTGCAACGTCACATGAAAATAACAAAATAAATAATAATGCCCTCCACGCCGCTCATAACTGGTTTTATATTCTGTATATATATTTTTCTTTTTTTTTGCTAAGCGTCAACCTTGAAAAGTGTGACAATACCGCGACCGGACGACAAATCTACCACGTCTTGATGATAGCACCTGCCTTTCGGGGCTGTTTTGGTCTACGCCGCGTTTAGAATATTTGAATAGAAGTGGAAGGGGTTGTTGGTTAATTGTTGTTCTACTGCTTTGGAATGCCGAGAGGAGTGTGTTAGTTGAGGGGTTAAAAAAGAGAGCTGAGGGTAAATGTATTCCTTTGTTTTGTGCTCTGGTATTTTATACTTAAGAGTTTTCTCTTTTTTACGTTTAACAATTTAAATGTTTCTTTCCATTTGCTACTGAATTATACTCTTGTTCTAGACGGTTTCTTGCTGTTGTTGTTGTTAACTACTTTTTTATTTATTTTTTTCATATTTCAAAAAGGTAAAGGGTGACAATTGTTGCAAGCACACGAGACGAAAGCAGAGAACAGCTGCTTTGCTCTGCTTTGGATGGATAGAAATCTCTACGAATATCGTATGCAGCTGGAATTTCACTTTGAATGAAGGTGTTAGCAATAAGAAATATGAGATGTGTTTGAGAGATAAATGTCACTGATTAAGGAATTAAGTTAAGATTATATTAATTTTAATATATTAATGGTTTTAGCGACCTTTCTTTTATTTTAAATTGAAAAAATTTGCCGGCTTGAGGTCAGTATAAATAAAAACAATTTAACTCTTTATATTGTTGTTTAGTGCCCACTGAGGACGGTTACCGATATGTAATGGAAATATATCGGGAGAAAATAACACTTAGATTGTTTTTATTTCTTCTGACCTTAAGCCAGCAAATTTTTTTTTTTTTCAAATTAATTTTAATGTCCATTAAAGAAAATTTTTTCTAGGTAGAATAATACACATTCCTTCTTTATTTGTTTTCCCTATTTTTTCTCCTTTCTCTTGAATATTGAAGCTACTAAGTTTCTTAAAAAAATTGGTTACCAAATTAGATTAATTTTTAAATTAAATTTCCATAAATTTGGATATTTTCTCAGGGCTCGAACTTGTGACCTTTCGCATTGTAGTACACACTACTTACTGTTCGGTTACTAGTGTACATATTCTGCGTATCCTATATGCTTACAATAGATGGTATCTCAGTGTGTCAGACACATTCGGAGTGTACGAGTATTGTAAATTACTTCACTTAGCTTGATGTCCTTTTAAGTTTTTTGCAATTTTTGGAAATAACCAAAAATCGCAAGGTGCTATATGCAGGGGATATGGTGCTGGACGCATTTCTTCGATCCCAAGCAAAATTCACTCGAGCCTCTTTTTGGGCCTAATTAAAAATTCTATCGATCTTTCTGAAATTTGAAAGGAAGACTAATAAAGTATTTGTAAAGGATTTGGTGTTTTTAGATTTAACAAAAGCAAATTAAAAGTCACCAACTGACCAAACTTTTGTTAATCCCCTCGTATACTTATCCCAAAAATAATAGTTCTTTTTAAAGAAAGTGTTTAACTATACAGGTGGAACATGTATAGATTTATTTGCTTATTGATTTTAAATTTCACTGTACACGTAATGTATATACACGTATATATAATTTCTACTGAATTAACTACTACTGAACCTATAAATTTTCAAACGGAGCCTTGTAAGAGATTGTTTTTGAAAAATCTGACAGTAATCAATTAATTTGGGTTTTTATTGTCCAAAAAAATTAAAGAAAAGGAGAGGGAAAAGGCACCAAAATCCCATAAAAATAATTATAAAATCAAATCACATAATCACAACAGGATTTAATCAAAGCAAAAAGGACGCGCGAGAATGTACAACTCAAAAACATTCCACTCACCTTTCATTAATGAATTTGCCACTCACGTAGGAAGAAATTTTCGTTCAAAACAAAGTGTGAACGTGATTTAATAGGTCAACACGTATGACCAGCAAACGGACGTGTGACACATGTTGGACACAAAACGGTAAACGCGAAAGAGTATCATGAAAGTGAAATCTGGCGATCACGAGGCAACTTGTGACATTAAAAAATAGAAATGAAGAAAACAATGTTGATGGCGACAAAAGCGAAGGAAGTGTGTGATTACAAGCAATGATAAGGGTGCAATAAGACAGAGTACATTTGTTAACAATTTTATGGGTGTTCCGCATGTCAAGGCTACCAAAAAATTGTAGTAAGAAACATGTTACAGGAACATGTCACTCGCATTTTTGTGTGATATTTATGGACATTTTAATTTATATTCATAACAAACTTTCTACATATATATTTTTGATTGTTTTTTATAATTGAAACTGAAATTTTCGCACAAAAATACTTATATTTTGAGGTGGTAGCTAAGGTGTCAATGAAGCAAGATGGAGGGCCATCGATTGGCAGGAAGTATTGTGTATCGATATGCAATATATGTTTGTGTCGGTAAAAGATGGCTTGATCTTTGTTAATACTCTTTACTTACTTATTTTTATTTTTAGCTCCTTATAGATATTTTATATGGAATTTTTTATTTTAACTTTGGTTTTTATTCTTTTTTTAATTTTATTCCCTTTAAAGTGCAATGCAGTACGTCTACATATAATAACGGTAATTTACAAGTATAGCGATAATTGCCTGAATGTGGTGTGAAGAATCGATTGATCACTTATGGATATGTGTATGGTTGAATGTATGTATGTATGTGTGAATGCACTAGACTTGTCACGAAACCGAAGTTGAACCGAAGTATTATATAAACTAAATCGGATGTCCCATACTTTTCAGTAAAGCTCCTCAGTACAATCTACAGCTGAGTTTATCGTAACGATTCGGAAAACCGATAGCTCAGTTCTAAAATATACTTTTCCGTAACGGTTTTTGAATTGGAAATGCCGTAATTTGGTCTTGGGACACCCTTCAACCCAAAATTTCAGGAATAAAATCATGCTTCCTTTTCTTGTTAAAGTTGGTTTAACGATACCAAACGAAGTTTCAGACAAGGTGATTCCTTATCGTGTGACTTCTTTAATTTGTTGCTGGAGAAAATAATAATAGCTGCAGAGCTGAATAGGGAAGGTACAATCATCTATTGGAGTGCTGATGTACGCCGTTGATATTGACATTATTGGCCGGTCGTAAACTACGCTGCACCGATTTGGGCGCCGGGGACGAACGAGACGCAGTGGAGAAAACTACAGGATTGTCAGAACACCGCCCTTAGGACTGCGACAGGAAACCTCCTGATGTCACCGGAGCACCACTTGCACAGCGAAGCATCTATGCTACGAATTAAGGAGCATAATGCTTTGCTGTGCAAGCAGTTCCTGTTGGGATGCCACCGCACTGAGCACCCCAGCAGGCACCTTTTGGAAACTGAGCCTCCGCCTAGGCACATCAGGAAGGGAGTACTAGACTTTAACTGCACCAGACAGCATCATTTACAACAACCGCTGGACAGGACGGCATACCGACAAGCGCTGAACGCCATTCACCAGGAGTCTATCAACACCTTCTTAGACTCCCTTCCAGTGAATGGCGTACTCGGAGACAAACCACCACCAATAGCAGACAACGAGCTCGAGCTGCCTCGAGAGACCCGAGTGATCCTGGCACAGCTTAGATCTGGATACTGTAGTAGGTTAAACTGCTACATATCCAGACTCGACCCCAGCATACCCAACGTATGCCCTGCATGTGGAGAGTCCCCCCACGACACTAACCACCTCTTCACATACCCCCTTAAACCTACTCATCTAACCCCCCTTTCCCTTTGGTCCAACCCCGTCGAAACAGCACGTTTCCTGGACCTTCCATTAGATGACCTCGGCGACTTAGATTAATGATACCTGCCCTAAGCGGGGTTAGCTAGCCGTTACAACAACAACAACAACAACACATTATTGGCCTCAACAACCGCGTTGTGATTTCTGCTTTCTCCAGACTGGATAAGGAAGCGAAGGATGTGGGTCTGGCTGTGAACGACTGCAAGACGAAATATCTCCTATTATCACACATACCGTCGTGGCATTCTCGACTCGGCTCCCAAGTCACTGTTGACAGTCATAACTTTGAAGTTGTAGATAACTTCGTCTATTTTGGAACAAGTACAAATACCAACAATAATGTCACTCTTGCCAACAGGTGCTACTTTGGACTGAGTAGGCAATTGAAAAGTAAAGTCCTCTCCCGATGTCGCTCATCGTTTCCGTCCTGTTATATGGTCCGGAAGCATGGACGATCAACATCTGATGAGTCCGGTGTTAGGAGAGAAAGGTTTTGCGTGAGATTCATGGTCCCGAACGAGTTGGGAATGGCGATGAAAGAATGAGCTGTACGAGATATACGGCGACATTGACATAGTTCAGTGAATCTAGAAACAGGGGCTGCGTTAGCTAGGTCATACGAAACGGTCATCGGAAAGGCTGCAGGAAGTTTAAACTCATCAGATCTTGTTATGTGCTTTTCAACAAATATGGGAACCTATTTCTTAGCCATCTCGGAGATTTTAGGCTTTCGAAAGAGAGGTCATATTAATATAGCTGTGAAAAACGTTCCTCCAGAAGTCCTCGATTAGCGGTCTATTTCTTTAGATTTCCCTTTTTTAGTCAAAACTTTATATTCACCTCAAAACGAAGTCGGAGTGTCGATGGTGACTACGAAATCAAAGAGCCGTAACATCTCTACTGCCTGCATACTTATCGCCACTTAGCTACTAAGCCGCCTCGGAAATTGTTGCCATTTCGCATTTTTTTATTGCTGTCGTTGACGTCAGCGCGGCTATTGATAGCACAAAGCCATCGACACCTTACAGATTCGCAATAAAGGAAACAAAGGCGGATAGTGGAGGAAGAAGAAGCAGAACAGCAAACGCATCAAAAATTACTGATGCATCTGCTGAGATAACGGTTGAGTAGTCAAAATAACACGACGCAACAGCAACGTGAGGAGGAGGTTACGCTATACGCACACACAAACACTAAGAACAAGCAGTTACCATACACCAAGGCACACTGCACGAACGCAGGCAACGCACGCACGCACTCACACGCAACGGCACGGGCAGCGCCAAATTAGAAGCTATGAAGTGCGAAAAAATTTTGTCGAGGTGCGAAAATAAGTGGCTTGAGGCATTATTTTTGTTGCTTCACTCAGTTGTTGTGGTTGTTGTTCTTGCAGGCAGCATATGGTAGCTACCGCTGAAACTGAGCCCGAATTTTTATTGCAAGAATACTTATCGCTGTTGCCGTGGCCATTGGCCAAACTACCCATTTGTGGCGGCAGTGATCACACACCAAGGATCCCCTCCCTCTCTTGGAGCCTACTCTTTCTCCCTCTCCCTCTCGCTGTGTATAATGCTGTAATGCCGACGTGCAAAAGAGGTGTTGAAAGCTTTCTAAGAAGCTGCGTATGCATGCTTGATGTGATTTTTAAGCGGCGATTGGCTTTCGGCAGTCGCGCGCCTTCGCTTGCGCAAATGTCGAAATGTTTTATTGTTGTATCTTCATTTTATTGTTGTTACATACCTACCAAAACATCGCATTACTCTACTCATTGTATGATATTTTTTTGTATTCTTATTTAATTTTTTGCTCTACCAAAGAGGGCGGTCATGCTGACGCGTGAAATGTGGGATGTGGCTCGTATTGATGTTATTTGCAGATGACGTTGAGGTGTTAAAATTATCCAGGCGATACATAATAATTACGCCGCAAATTGTAGCGAATTCAACGAAGGTCCGTTTGATCCAAGTGCACTTGGTCACGAATACGCAGGATGCTTTTGGTGTTGGAGTGATGGCAGGATTTGCCACAGAGGAAATGACAAATAAATTATTCTTAAGTAAATCTGTATTTTTGAAAGTTTTTTTTTCTTTTTTGGCGTGATGACAGTGTAATTTGAAGAGAATGAGATATTCAGTAGAAATTATTAGTACCGTAATTGAAGATGAGCCTTCTTCGGCACGGAAGCTTGAAGTGTCAGGAGTTTTTCAAATTTAATGGTTTTTTGTTAGCGCTAACAAAGCACTCTCTTGATAATCACAAAATAATAATTTCAAAGTAATTTGTATTAAGCTCGGATACCTGCTTTCTTCTTGTATTTTTCGATAACTTAGAAATGGAGGTAGACAAAGCAGCAGAAGTGGAGCTAGAGTTAGAACTGAAGGTTAATAAAGAGGCTGCTGGAATCAAATTGTCAGTAAAAGACAATTTCATTCTGATTGACAATAAAAAAGCAATAAAAGCCCGAGACTCGGTCACGACACATCCCAAAATCGTACTGGACGATCGCAGATCTTCTCAGCAGACCTCTTAGGGTCCCTGGTCGCAGAAACATAGAGCTTTACTGAAGGGTAGCTGAAATTAGATTCCAAAAAAACATTGGCATGCCTCCAGCAGCAGGCACACTTTCATCACTGGGGGATGTTAATGCGACCTTGCAAAGAACCAAGTGCGAGATCTACACAACAGATAGTTGTGCCTAAACATCTGTGTTGGGGAATCTGGTGACAGACTTACCCATACGCTAAAGTGTTGGAGCAATTAGCTGGCCAATGAATGAGCGTAATGAAAAAATCGCTGTCCACTGCACGGTACGTGGTTCTTAGGCTGAATTCTGGAACGCGATCTGAAAGTACGTGAATACGAGTTGAGACGTTATAACTTCTCTGCCACTGGTAACTTCGCTTTCGGTATCCCAGAACACATCAATTTGGGTACCAAATACTATCCTTTCATTAGTATTTACGGTTTCCATTTTTTCACAATGTTATGTTGCACAAAGGAAGCGCCAGTCCGGCACAGTTGGCTTCCCACAACGTTTGACAAAAGAGGATGCCATGAAACGGTTCCCACAGAAATATGACAGTATCATTCTTAATAGTAAAAAGTAAATAATGAAAATGTCTTCAATAGACGGGGAAAGAAAATAAGAAATAAAAGAAATATATTTTCAGCCAAGTTGCATTAAGGTGGGAATAAAATTTGACCTATCACAAGTGTAGATAAACTTTAAAAGTTCTCTGCAAAAGGTGAACGTTTCAAACATAATTCAAATCCTGACGAACTTAAGACCCCTTTCACAAGATTTCGTAGGAGCTGCTAAAATGAGGAGAGGGGGAAGAGATAATTTTCCACATTTCGTTGAACTACCCTGTTCTTGAACACTTTACGTATTGGAGTAACCTCCATGTATAACCTTTGTTATGTCGCAAAAACTAAATCATATCGACAACCACTTTTACTAACCTTTCCTCGCCAATATCGTCGGGGGTCGGCTTGATAATCATAAACTACTTTGAAAATGTTGGAGCCATCCATATCACAGTGTAACAAAAATGCTTGAGATCTATCAAAAAGGATGACAAAATGATGAGGGGTAATCAAAAATCGTTCTTGCCGCTTAATACTGTGGGTAGTATGTCCTGTCTAAAAGAAACGTGATCGGGCTAATATGGATAAGTAACTTCTGCCCGCTCACAATAAAGAGTTTACAACGCCTTGGGCTCAGCTGGGCAACTGTCGTCATCAGCAAGTAGGAAAATATTTTGTAAAATCGGCTAGATAGTAAATAAGGCTTCACGAGAAAGGGCTGTGCTAAAAACAACTGGATCAATCATCTCGCGTCAATTATGTTATGCACACGTCTATACTATCTTAGTGAATTAGATTTCTGGATAAGGTTCAGCCAAATTCCTTAATAATTATTGATATTTTTATCGACTTCGAGAATATCTACTAATATACATATATGTGGAATAAAAACATGCTTTACCATACCACACTATTATTATACTCTCACTTTTCTCGTTTAAGTTGCTATGGGCTTTATAGGCTTCTATCGGCTTTACACTTCACCCTTTGTTCATCCCTTAACAGTTCTACTCAATCGAACTCACTCTACCTTTGTTCAGCGGTAAATGCCTCTGAACGGACAGTACTCACTATACACCAACACACGCGTGGACCTACACACTGTGAGAACTTTGTCGCATGCGAATTGTGTCAACAATTTGTCAAAGACTATCGACAATTAATCAACATTTTTATTGCTGTTCCAATAACGGAAAAACAAGGCTTGTATAGAAACCCTGGAGGATATCGGTCGGACGCGGTAGCTGAGGGTCATCGCATTTAATCCTCCGTGGGACAGCGACTCTTCACAGCAGAAAGCAAGTGCCGCAGAAAATGCTTGCCAAAGTTAAAAAAAATATAAGAAAATAAAAATAAATAAAATGAAATAAAAGAAACACCACATTATTGTTGTAATTGTTCAGCTTACAACAGACTAACTTGTACGGCTTAATGATTATGGCCCACCGCTGAACGTTACTCACTGATAAAAGCGGAAATTCACACGAAGCGCCTTAACATGGATGCAGGTACTTTAAGCGGTTGCAACAGCTACCCGTTGTACTTGCACCAGCAGCGCGTCACAGAAGTAATGTTGCACTAACTTTTATTGGTTTTGTCAGCAGCAAGCAATGACATACAGCAGCATTATCAACACATTTATCACGTGTCAATGAGTCTGTGTCGGACAACGACACTACGAGACTGTGGCAGCAACTACCGTTCGTAATGGTAAGCTCTCAAGCAGCAACAGCAAGAAACACCTCTTAAACATAACAAGAAGTCAAGACAGTGAAAGATTTGACGACGCGCTGCATACTCATTTGCCACTTGTTAGCAATTAATTAAATAGAGCGTGCAACATATTCGCGAATGCGGCAACATTTATTATTTTCGGCTGCCATAGCCGCCAGCAACCAGCAGTCAACAGTTAGCAGTGAACAGTCAGCAAGCAACAACTGCAGCAACAACGAGTGCACTTTTAATTATAGCGACATTAGTTATGTTACTGCCAAAATGCAACAAACAGAAAATACAACAGCAGAAAAGGGGAAAAAATAAAAAATAAAAAAAAAATGCGAAAAAAAAAACATTTTTCAAAAGCATGCAGGTAGCGCATTTAGTGACAGCAGAGGAGTAACTGCTGATAATTTGTGACGGCATTTGCATAATAATCCTTTTGCCACCATCATTGTCGCTGTTCTTGCAAAGTCGATTCTGATTTTTATTTTTATTTTTTTTTTCCTTTTCTACTCCTTTACGCTTCAGGGCATCGTCACCTCGCAAAATTCTTACATTAATACCGCCTCAACGGGTTGGCAATGGGGCAGGCAGGTTGTTAATGCTACATTTAGTGTCATTAATTGGTGGTGCATACATAAAATTTGCCATTTAAGTGATTTCCTCTGATCCTGCCTCCAATTTTTATTGCTGCGAGGACACAAAAATTCAAAGAGTTAGCGATGATAGCTTCGCACTGGTATGAGTTCTTAATGGAAACTGGTTCATATTCGTATTGAGAAAACTGTGTTATTGGATGTGTGAGCTACATTTGAAGGTTTGTTAGGAATTTTAAAGAGGACACTTTGAAGGTCACAATTTTACTTATAAAGTAGTAGAAATTTAAGTATACATACATACATATGTAATATCCATCCTTATGGTTAAGAATTTATAAAAAAATGCATTATAATCTGTCATAAAAATAACGTGAATTGATTATTTAAAAAATCCACTTGAAAGGCTTATCAATAAGTTGCCCTCTTTCCTCTATACTAACTATGAGTTTGAACGCAATACCGCTCAACGCTGTCAATCACCTTCACTTTTCACGTCCAATTTGAGTTTTCGAAAGAGAAATAAGTTACCCGAAGGTGAATTGGTGTGGTTGTCGTCCAAAAACCAGTCGTAAAAATGACAATATCGAAGCTGTGCGAGAGAGTGTCGATGACAATCCAGGAACTTCAACTACGGAGTATACTCACTAAAGATCTGAATCAATGACAAATTTCATCAAACGTATGCCTATGTGTATGGATAGCCTTGAAGGCCATTTGACTGATGTGTTATTCAATAAATAGCCCTATCTTATGTACCTTATGATTCAATGAAAATATTGAAATAGAAAGACTAAAAACTAATTTATAATATTATATATATATATATCATTTTTTTTAATTCTTTCGTTAAGTTTGGAACACTTTTTACTTGCATAGAATTAAATCATAGAATTATTTTTGACGTCGCCTTCGGAATTTTGGTCCCCATACTTTTAATCCTGTTAAAGGAGCAGTTTTTCTGGAAAAATGTATTGAACTGAACGTGAGGAGTTGCGCGTCAATTGTTGTAAAATGGAACTTCCGTCTTCGAAGAACTGAAAACGCTCCATAAAGTGTGTGGCCAATTTTAAGAAATGCTTTCCCATTGTCTTAGCGGGTTGAGGAGAGCAGAATTTATTGTTAATCACAAGGCTCGTATAAAATGGGTCTTCACCGATCCGATTGTAAAATTTTGGATCCATTGCGAACAAAACTCGTAAGCACTTTAGCCACATCACTTCACTGACCACGGGAGAATAACCAGAAATGAAGGAAGGTAAACACAAAAAATAACAGGAAGCAATAAGCCAGAGTTAGGCAAAGATTTATACTCACCGAAATTTTAGAAAAAAAATCACTATTGCTTATACTTTTAACTTTTGAAGACAATATTCTTTCGAAATACAATACGATTATGATATTTTTGATAAACCTCTTTAGAAGTAAGTCAACGACCGAGTTTATGCTTTGCTAGAACCTTACGGGTGCCAGACTATATTGGATTTTGTCACAAAACAATGACAAGGAGTGAGTTTTGGGTAACTCTAAGCACTTTACTCTAAAATACAAGACTTGAAAGATCCGAAAAAATATTAGTTTAGGTGAATACCTTGATAAAAGCTCAGTTTGTTCCAGTTTTATGGTCGCAGGTCATAGCGACCATCAGTTAGATCATTTTCACTTTCAGAACAGAAGAGCTTTCATTTATCCGGTTGAGATTACCTAGCTGTCATAGCTTTTGTCTTTTAATGCGCCGAACATACAGTTCATCGTTCCATCGGCTATAGTATTTCCCGTCACTACTCCGGAAAAACATTTGAAATTCTTACAAAAAACTTTATATTCAAAGGTTCTAATACTGTCTTGAGATCACGTACCCGAATTCGATGCCTTTTTGTTTGAAGACAAGAGATATTTCTATCTTATTTCACTACCATACACATTCGCTTCGATTCTTTGTCTAATCTAGAGTAAGTAAAACTACCGGTGCGGTTGTTACGACTAATGATATCATAATTATGAGCATATGCCAGCAATATTTCAAATTTGTATGAGATTGTTTTCTCCAACGTTAGTTTGAAGAAGTCACCCGTCTAGCACCCGTCGGCTCCGCGAGAATTTACGCAGCCATGTAAGCTTCACAGGGAGACCAAAATTCAGACTTAGTCGCTTAGTAGCAGCTCCATTTCGTACTGTCGAAAGCGGCTTTAAAATCGCTGAGAAAGTAATAGGTAGGTAGAATTATTTTCTCAAAACATGACGAGTAATGAATATCTGGTCAATATTAAGCAGATTTTCTGTTCAAAAATCTATCAATGCAGAATTTACTGGAAATTTACTTTATCTCCATTAAAAAATTGAGTGTAACAAAATTTTTATTATAAGATCTCCTAGAGCTAAATGTGGACAAGTTTCTGATAAAAACAGCTTTAACTTATACAAATTTGGTTTCTATCTTTTGCACCATTACTATTTAAGTATAACTAATATATAAAAGATTTTAGAATTATTAATACCAGAAATTATCTGCAGAGAAGGCCTAGTTTACGAAATATAGGACTCAGTGCTCCAGCGGCTCTTTAATGCTTCTCATTTATCTTTGAGCACGCCATAAGCAAAACAAGAAGGTATAGAATTGTATGTAATTCAAAGATGAGTTTAGTGTCGATCTAAAATTATTTAATACTCAAAGGTTTTGCACTCTACTTATAAATTTTTTAAAAATATTTCATACTTTTTTTTGCTTTCAGCAGCATTTAATTTATTTCTAGACAGAAACAACCCTTAATAAAATCCTTTTCGACAACCATAGCTATTTTGAAAACAATAAATTCAAGGAAATTCCTACACATAAAGAACACCCTCTGCTGCAGCATCCCCTACAGTGTAAGCATCCCTTACGAGGTGAGCATGTCTCTGTAGTAGTATGCTTTCGGTCAGATTTCAATTACGTTCCACAAAATCATCCTCTTAGCTGTTAAGGGATGTAAACTGTGATGCTCAGCAGATAATTGATATGTAACGAAAATAATTCAACTCTGGAATCTCGGTAGTTTTCCAATTGGAAAACAAAATGTTGATGTTTCAAAATTAGATGTCGCTAAGAGAAAAAGTTAGTGATGCTGCTGTAAGGAAACTCTTGAAATATAAACCTACAGAATGCTTCTGCTTTAATTTTTATAGCAAAATATTAAGTTTTGTTATAACCCTTTTGAAGTTTTATACATATTTTCGTAGTTTATCGAAAACTCAAAATAGAGAAAACAAGATCAGGCGTTGGTCTAGGTCATTCGAAATATCTTAGCATTTGCCCTTTCGCTAGCTCCTTTCACGGAGGCTTCAAAGGCATACGAAAAAAGTAATTAATAAAATATTTTTTCTTTATTTCCATATCTAATTTTTATTCGTAAAATTTACCATTATTTGCAAATAAATTTCATTCAAATTTTTAAAAAACATTTTGACGGTGTAAAAATCAATTAGTCCGACGGCTAATTGAAAAACAAGCGGGCGAAGGCTTTGCGACGAAAATCAAACATTTGAAGATTGGTTATACGCAAGCGAGTTGAAATCAATTTGAAGCGGACAACACCCACAATAAAACAGACACACGTATAGTTTTTTTTTTAATTTTTTGTTATTGAAAACACAAAACAAAAGTAAATTGCGCATTTCAAAGGATTGCGTATGATAAACCGCGCAAGGGTTGATGGAAAAGAGAAAAAAGGATTCAAAACTATGAATGAAATGAAAATGAAAAATGATGCAACAGCTATTGTTGAAAGAAACAGTAGTTGGCAGTACACTACAGTAGCAAAGTGAAAAGTCTCTATGAAGGATTGTTTTAAAGTTGGGCGTGACAACGATGACGCAACCAAATGCGCCACTAAATGAATATAAATGGATTTTTATAAATTTTTCCTTTTAATGCATATCTTTGTATAATCGAAAACCTATCAAAAGTGCATCAATATTCAATTAGAAATAAATATACGTATGTTAGAGTGAAAGTTAAATTGGATTTAATTTTGAATTAAACGGCTGAAGTAGAAACTGTTTTAGATTTGCATGAGTCAGTTGAAAGCAATTTAAGTAAAGTGTTGGATATTTTTTAAGCAATAAAAATCGGTCGAAATTAATAATTCATTCCTGCTCTTCGCCCGGAGTAAAGTTCTTCCTCATCTTCTGCTTCCACCAGCGGGTACTGCATTAAAAACCTTCAAAGCTGGGAAAACCACAAATCTCACACAAAACCTTTCTCCCGGAAACTTCTAACGCCGATTCAACACATGCTTCCTCACCATACAGCAGGACGGGAATGAGAAGTGACTTGTAGAGCTTGGTTTTTGCTCATCGAGAGAGGACTTTACTTTTCAATTGCCTTCCAGTCTATAGTAGCACCTGTTGGCACGATTGATTCCTCGTTGGATTTTAAGGCAAACACTCTTGATAGAGTTTATACCGGTTCTAGGTTAGATGTATCAGTTACGTAGGAGCCGAGTCGCGTATGCGCCTATTGTTTGTTTGGTAACAAGAGATATTTCGTCTTATCCTTGTTCACTACCGGACCCTTACGCCTCGCTTCCTTGTTTAGTCTGGCGAAAGCAGAATTCATGCCAATGATATCAGCTGCCATACACTGATCAATATCGATTGCAACTTCAATCGGTGGTAAACATGTTTTTTAACCTTAACCTAAGGTTAAACTAAGCAAAAGCTTTGGCTTCAAAACTTGGAAAAAGTAGCCATTACGACTACCCGTTGGCTCCGTTTCATATTTCTTCATATAATTCTATTCACTTCTGTTGTTCACACATCACTTCAAGTAGAGACAGCCTCGACTGGGGCATTCCGTTTACAGTCCCAGCTTAAGAAACCAACTGATACCTCAGTAAACAAAAAAAAAAAAGAAAAAAATTAAAACTGCCAAGGAAAATTCAAAATTCTATAAACAAAGATGTTAAAAATAAATACGGCAATAAAAGCTGACCGCAAGTTGGCACCACAACGCCGAGGCAAGTGCTACCTTACGACATTGCATGAATGGCGGAATTGGTGGTGGTGCTGGTGTGGTGGTGGTGGTTGTCGCAGCTGTCCCTCATAATACTTATAGATATTTCTGCTGTTTGATCGATACTAAGGATATACTGTTATTGTTATTGTTATAGTTGTAATATTTATTGCTAATTTTATTTGTTTCTATTTACACACATACACATGAGCATATGAGGACACAATCAGCCTGCGAGCGACAATTGTGAACAAAATTAACAGCAACGTAACCACCAACAGCGGCGATTGTTGCAATGAAATCATAAATATTAACAGTGGTATCTGTGGTGGTTACAACAGCAATTGCAACTACAGCGCTTGCATGGACAAAAGTGAAGTTCATTAACATAATCCCAATCCCTTTGTTCATTACTACTATTAGTAGACTTTTTTTTCAATTTTTTTTTTTGTATTTTTTTTGTTTAGTTTCTGTGACCACCTTGGCGCTTCCTTCGTATCTTCCTTCCTTCCTCTTTCCTTGCTGCCTTCCTGCCTTCCTGCCAGCTTTGACTACATTTATGACAATTGCCGGCACAAAGTCGGTTGTCTATTAGTGACGCATACACAAACACTCACATGCCCCTACAGACCGACCAACTCCTTTAGTCTAGCAATTGTTGCATGCAACGTGCAAATCTTTAAAGCCGCCTTTAGCAGCTGTTGCTTAACCAACTAACTAACTGACTCACTGCAACCTATGAATACAAACCCACAACCCTACATAAATACTTGCAAAAAAAACTCTTCTATGTCATTGATTTGCATAGCGAGCAGCGGTGAGGTGCGCCACATTGGTACGCGCCACTTGTCGTGCGGCTGCGCATTGCACGTTCCACTTAGTTACCACTGGCATGGTGGCGTTGCTGATTGAGCGGCGTCGTGTACGCGCACACATCTGTCTCCCAAAAGCAATAACAACTACCAGTTAGGCACTCATTCATAATAGGTATATACTCGTATGTACATATGTATACTATGTGCCACAAGACCATGGTCATAGTTTGGCGTGCGGCCAGTGTGGGCCTGTTGCCACAAAGTGTTGACTAAGCGAATATGCAAATATTGGTATGTATGTAAGTGTTTGCCGACTGAATCCGTTGTTTTTTATCGGAAGCACGTGTCAAATGCGCGCACACTTCATGCAACAAGCGTTGAGTTTGACGCTTTTTTGGCTGCTGATTTTACTACATATTTATTTATTTATTGTATTTATGTATTGTTGTGCGGGTGGCACGTATTGTTGTCGGCGAAATCGCAAGTCAAGGCCAAGGTTATGAACGCTACTTTGTGTGTGTAGTTGGCGCACGTCGGGCTTAATGAATTAATTGGCGGAGTTAATGCAGTCAAATTCAGTAAAATGTAATATACGAGTATATGAATGAAGGCGTACACTGAGAGAAATTGAGGTAATATTTATTTTTGGAAATAAATTAGGAATTCAGCAATTGAGAACGGCTGGATGATTTTGTTTATATGCAAAATAAATGTAAAGTTTCATGCTCTTAGTTCTTAATTCAAAAAGTTGGGAGATTCGGTGCGAGGAAAGAAATAATTTTTTTTTTGGCGTCGAGAACAAACAGCGTTCTGATGGCACCATATGGGTGTGGTGTATTATAAACTGCCAAAACTAGACGAAACTATTGATGCAGAGCGTTATCGACTACAACTAATGTGTCTGAGCCATGAGCTGCGTGAGAACCGACCAAAAACGACCGAAAGACTTGAGAAGGTAGTTTCGGAGCATAACAACGCTGCATCCACGTGACCTTAACGATCAAAAACTGCATGGAAATCTTGCCTCACCCACCGTATTCTTCAGACCTTGCTCTTGCCGAATACTGCCATTCTGAATGGTTGAAAAACGATTTGAGGAGTCATCGGTTCGACTTTATTGAAGAAATCGCGGACAGAGAAGGTTAAACTTTTAGAGATAGTATTCGAAAAAGTTGTTGCTTCCGAATGAGAATACTTTACTAAATTTAATTTAATTTATTTTTAAAGATCTAACATGCTTTAATAACTACAGGATCAGTTAGGATGTGAAAAGATATACATCTATCAAAATTTTCTAAAAACTTCTCTCCAATGTCTGGAAGACTATTTATCATTATTTTCTGTCTACTATGTAATGAAAAAATTATATTTTAACTAGGAAAAATTTTAATTAAAATTTTTTTTTCATATAACACATATATAAGGCAGCCGCGATAGCCGAGTGGGTAGCTTTGCGTAAATTTTCTGATCCAACCAACATCTTAAAAAAAAACTATAAATATTTAATTTGAATAAAAAAACAAGTTAATTTCGGTAGCCCTCCGAGTGTGTTTCTTACATGGAAATCAAAATCTTTTTATAAAAAAATCATCAGACGTTTGGAGGCGGTTTAGTAGTAAATGTAGGTCCCTACATTTGCTGGAAAAACTTCAAGATTCAAATCCACAAATTGGAGGAAGAGCTCGACCAAAAATCACTACAGCGATAACAAAGCGCCTTAAATTTATATACGAGTATATATTTTTGTTTTTTACATTGATCAGCAGTGATTGAATGCTTATTGGTAACATATTTAAAATTTAAGATTTTTATGCTGACCAAAAGATTTAATTTCTGTAAGCGAAATTCAGAATGTCTCATAAATAATAAAACGCTAGATCATAGTGAAGTCAAAATACATCTCCTGAACTGCTGAGAGAAGAAGCGACTGGTGCACTATTGTTGACTCGCCGAATCAAGAAGGAGAAGTGTTCAATATACGAGTTTGTCTTGTTTTTTGAAAAGAACCTTAGAAAAAAAGTTTGATCTTCGTAAGAGCACATCTTATTTTGATATGAAGCAAAATTAGTTCATTCACCAAATTCTTAAGCTTTTGAAGGCATTTTAGTTATCATATCCATTAACTGCTTATCCACTGTCAGTACTAAACAGATAGAGCCCAATGTGGGTTAGCGGCTCAAGAACTTACCTGCGGTAAGGCATACCTGTCATAAGAGGCGACTAAAATCCAATAGTTTCCGCGACAGTCGAGTCTATATACCGAAACGATACGACATTAAAAATTGTAGTTGTTTTTGACTGTTTACACCCTGATGGGATGGGATGGGATGGAGATATCGAAATATTTATACCTTCCATGAAGTCTTTATACCAAAACGCAGAATTCAATCTCGATGATTTTCAATACCAATATTTATTTGATCAACAATTATTAGATGGACAATTGATTGTTTAAATGTAACAATGCATACATATTTGTACCAAGTTTGTTTGAAATACCTGGTGCAAACACACGAAGAGATGGACATAGCTAAATAAACTCAATGGGTCTGTCTGTTCTCCTTCTGGTACTTACATACTTCGGAATAAAATTAATTTACTATTTCATGCACATAAAAGGTATGCAAATGTTTTTTTTATTTTGTATAATTTTGGATGTTGAACTCATTACCCTCCTCAGCTGCTGGTGTACTACAAGCATTTATAAAATATTAGAAATGTGTAAAAAAAAAAAATTAAAAAATATAGGAGTCGGAAAATCACTGAGTGAAAACCTTTCGCTTACTTCGGTTTCTCGTTTCAGCAATGTTTAAAAAAAATATAATAATATTATATATATAAATAATATAATAATTGAAAAAAAAAATTAAACAATTTAAGTTGGTGAAAAACAATTTTGTCTCTTATTTATTATTTCAATAAATATTTTAAATAAATGCTCTGTCTCTTAGGAATCCTTAACTACTCGAAGAATATAAAGATATGTGATTAAGCAGTATATTTCTGGTCTCGATGAGTCCTGTGACTTTCAGTCAAAACTTGTAAGGATTAATACAATATTACTACTTCAGACAGCTAAGCTAACACCAAAAATTATGATTTTTATTGGGTTTAGTAAATTAAACATTTTTAAACATCCAATTTATTGGTTTCCAAATAGTTTAATTTCGGCCAAATAATTGCTTCTATTTTAAAATTATTAAAAGAGTTTTTTTTTATCATACGAAATTAACAAATGTATTAGATTTGAATCTAAAAACTGTGAGCGGCGAAGCCACACACTTGATCACTAGACAGAAAACTGAGTTTTGATGAATAATTAAATTTTAATTTCGCTCATATTATTCCTTAAATCTTGCGTGGCAATAAAAAACTTCTTCAGAAATAATTATAAAAGACACCAAAATATTTGTATGCTTATCAAACTTTAAACTTTTTAATATACCCAATACTGGTACCATAGTTTTGTGAAAATTTCGCAAAAATTCTAAGATTCTGTCAGTTTTTCTCAAAGCCTGTAAAATCACAATTCATCCTTGCAGCCACCATTACTTGCTCGTTGAACTGCGCAACGACGACTGCCAACACCCGCACAGCTACAGCATTCGCAGGACGAACTAACAGCATAGAAAATAATTGTTTTTCATTCTATGTACAATATAAATATGTGCAAATGTATGTACATAAACTACAACAGTTCGTGGCTAAACGCCCAAAGACACTTTCAGTTTTTACTTCTTTGCGACATAAAACTCCACAAGCAACTCCCCTGCAAGTGTTTGGGTTTTGTATTGATGAAATGAAAAGAAAATCTTTAAAGGAAAAAGGTTTTTGTCAGCAAAAGCAACAAAACATAAAACTGACAGGCGAATACAACAATAATATGCTTGCTAACTTAGGTATGTATGTGTGTATGTGTTCTTTCATTACAAAGATCAGATATCCTTTGTGCTAGTGAAGCGAGGAAATTCTATAGCTAGCTATGTAGGTATTGTAGTTCTACGTTCGAAACCTAAGCAGCCATAGCAATAACAACAACTAAGACTAATAATTCTTATTTCCAAAAGAATATTAGTACATAGAATAATGTTTCTAAGGATATATGAAATGTAAGTGTGTAAGGAAGAAATATAAAAGTACGAAAACTAATAGCAAAAACAATGCTCCGGCACATTTTCTTACTTTTCAACAGCAACAACAACAATCTGTGTAATAAGAAATATCATAGTATGGGCAAACACATTCGTCCGTAAATATCCTACGTGGAATTATGTGTATTTTATATGTATGTGTAGGTGTAACATAAAAGATGTAGATAATTTTACTAGTCAGGTACTTGGGCGTTACCAGGATGCTGTAGCTCTGCTGCACTGACTCGAATTAAAGTAGGGGAAATTCTCAATGCGCAGGTTTTTTCGACTCACATATGGACGCATATGTTTGTCGATCAGTTAGCGCGCCAAATTGAAGGCAAAGGCGAAGGTTATCTGTGAGACATCGCATATTGCTAACATACAAGAGTGAGCACATCAACAGCACACTGTTAATGCTTAACATTTGCTTATAGTAATAGTTTGCAGTACATACTGTAAACTCTAACATTATGTTCCGCTTTGTGGGGGTGTTGTTATGTTAATTAACAGAAATCTACTCTGAAATGTTCTGGAATGTTAGCAATGTGAGCTCTGGCTTGAGTTATGTAAATATTTACAAAGAGCAATACAGAAATTGTTTTTTCTTTGATTTGAATTTTTTCAGCATGTATCTATACAAATACATACATATTAAAATATATTATAGTGGAATAATGGAATTTATTATTTCGATTTTGTGTATAACTTAGGTGAACTGTAACGTTTTACTCAGGTTAAAATCATGGCATACAAAAATTGAAAGATTAAGCTCATAAATATTTATGTAGTTGCTTATTTTTCAATTACAGGAATTGGTAATTACTGTAAATAATTAATAAAAATATATATGTATTATAAAATATAAAATAAAATTTTATAACATATTTTGCCCAAATTAATTAGATAAATGGAATTTTTGGGCCATTAAAAAAAATACAATAGCAGAAATAATACAGAAAATCGCCCAAAATCAAAATACTAATCAATAGCAATAATAATAGGAAAGTAGTCAATAAAACATTATTTAGAAAAAATCGTATTAATAGGATCACAAAGAGTAAAAGCTTTAAAGAGAGGTGCTGGACTAATATTAATAATTTTCGTAAATTATTAGTACTATTTTTTAGGACGTGTTACAATCATAACAATGTTCATATTAGAGGTCGGGCAGTGCAAGCAGCTGTTCTTTGAACCATTTGTATTTTAAACCTAGTTTATTAAAATTTCCAGGCATTTCAGTGAGTTTTCAATTTCCATAAATAAATTTAAAATGTAGGAGGTAGTTCTGAGAAAAAAGTCAAAAGTTTTGATTAAATTTTTCGAAAAAGGTAGAATTGGTCGAGCTGGTGCTCGAAAATTTTCGAGCAGTGAGATTTAAACGAGCGTGCGAGTACTCGTTACTCAAATGCTCAAGCTTGAGATCTAGTTCATACCAATATAATTTATTCAAGAGAGCGTGATCTAACTAATGGATACGTAATCTAAAGATTCAAGTACGGGTTCGTCATAAATTTTATTTTAAACCTGTCAGGTTCTGCCATCCAAATAGGTAATTTAATAAATCCACAAAGGTTATGCAAATTAAAAAAAAAAATGAAGATTTGTTTCCTATGCTTCCCTCTATCATAAGGAATAATGGAACGGTATGGGGCTGACTTCAAAAATAATCCTATTGGCACAGATGCAGTTGGCAGTAAAAGTTCAAGTGAGTAAAAAGCGAGTATCAAAAGCTCTGCAAAATTAATTTTAATTATAGAAAAGTGAATTTGCCTGAGTTGAGTTAAGAAATTTCGGTCAAATGAAGGGATTATCGCTGAAACTGAAGCCAATTTTTAGGTAGAAAACAAGTCGTTCCCCAATAGTTATATTGAAAAATTAAAGGGGACCTGGATTGAGATTACGTTGATGAGCACAGCCAATTGAACAAAAATTCGATTTGCTACTAGGTCTATAAGATTTATGGCATTTGTGTTTTTTGCTTCGGAACTAAGATAAATAGGAATGTTTAAAATATTCATACAGTCGATTAAATCGCTGTCTGTAAGTCATAACCGCCTGTGAGGAGCAGTTATAATTATGAAATCAAACGCTGTCAATGTATTGAAGACAGTCTGAAATTTGCTATTTTATCGATAAATATTTTTTGTTTGCAACAGCATTAAAAAAAAAATTAAAAATTGTATCCTTTTTAGCATAGTTCGGTACAATGAGTTATATTAATTTCAAATAAAAGTGCCCAAATTTAAAAGGAAAATAAGAATAAAAGATATATGTCTATATAATACATAAATAATACGTTTTGAAATACAATTTATTCATTTTTATATCTTCTTTTATATGTATTTACAAATAAATATAATTTTCTTAAGTTTGTAGTTTATGATTATTATTGAAATAATTTGTGTTAGTTTCAATTTAAAGCTAGTGACATTCTTGCCCTCATTAAACGAATTTTTACTTTTCTGATATTCACTAAATTACTTAAATATGCAGAGATATATGTGTGGATTTATGTTTGCTTGTATCTATGTACAATTGTATGTATGTATGTATAAATGGTCTGCTTATCAACTGGCACACGCCACTTACTAGCAAAGGAATGGATACTCCAATATATACACATAAAAAATACGCTGTACACACAAACTCACACAGCATGTACTCCCTATACTTCATACCAATTGCCACTACTCAAACGTTTCTGTTAAATCTCTGTAACCTGTGCACGTACGTACAAAACTCATTGCATTGTACAATTTGGAATTCACAAAATATTTCCTTTGCTTCCCAAAAAAAAAAAAAATCAGCTTTAGTTTCTCGTTCTCGTTCTCTCTCTCTCTCGCTGATGTTGCTCTCCCGCACGTTTGAGCCACCCTTTTCTGCTTACACTAAAAATATTCTTACACCATAATAATTTCAATTCGCTCCACTCTGCACTCTGCACTCTGTTCAACTCCACACCAACCCTATTCCCAGTCGCGCTGCCATACCAAGTCATACTTCAAACACTGATCGAGAACACGGACTGCTACGGCACGATCACTTGCGACACTGTTTAACCCTCTGCCAACAGCAACAGGGGAGTAAGCAGGTATATGGAGATACACACACCACTGCGCATTTAGAGTGCAGAGCGCTCTGACTCTGTTGCATGGCTGACGAAAATTGTACTTAAGGCGCTGTCAGAGGACGAAGGGAATCATTAAGGCATTCGATTTCAAAGGAAAACAAGCTCGTCTTAAGCAAAGAGAGAAGAGAAGGCAGAAGAAAACGACATAGTCAAAAGTAAATCAGTGCAAAAGCAATAAATACGTGAATTTTAAGACGTCCTAAGACAGCAGCAACAACAAATTGTGTTTTGTTAAATTTTCTAAAATTAAAGAAAATTCATTTATTCACAACAAAAAACATTTCCAATAAACAATGACAAGTGTTTGTAGGCAACAAACGAATTACCAACAACAACAACATCACTTCCAAATGCTTAACGGCAACATAATGTTGCTACAACAGCAAACAATCCAGCAACAACAGTCCGGTGCCTATCAGTCGAAGAAACACCAAAGCATCGCGCCCGCGACCAAGGTATTAGGCAATAGCAATCTGCACAACATCCAAATGGGTCCGGGCGCTGATGGCTTGCTGCCGCGTAAGAAGTACACCTACATTAATATGCCTTACGGCGAGCAGCTGCCGTCGGTGGCACGTCGTAATGCGCGCGAACGCAATCGCGTCAAGCAGGTGAATAACGGTTTCGCCAACCTGCGTCAGCATCTGCCACAGACCGTGATCAATACTCTATCACACGGTGGACGTGGCGCTAGCAAGAAACTCTCCAAAGTGGACACCCTACGCATAGCCGTCGAGTATATACGCGGTCTGCAAGACATGCTCGAAGAGACACAGCCAGCGGGCGCTAAGAAGCATGTCAACACCATGTGTGATGAGTCCAGCAATGATGGCAGCAACTATGGTTACTCCTCGATGGGCAGTCCCAGCGATTTGGCATACAATCAGCTGCAACAGTCCTATCACTCAGAGGCTTCCGTTTCGCCAGCGCCCAGTTATAGCGGCGATTCTGATATTTCCATTGGTGGCGCCAACTATTTGCAACCGGTGAAAGTGGAAGTGCAAAGACAACAAACACAAACGATGCATGAAGCGCTCAACTTCAAATTCGAATCTTTCGATGATTTCGATCATTTAACGGCAGAGGATGAGCAACCTGATGATGAAGAGCTCTTGGACTATATCTCCTCGTGGCAAGAACAATAAGCTATGTGAAGCATCACAAACAACCAATCAGTGACTCAAATAACCTGCGCATTATAAACAGTTAAGGAGAAAAGTAGAAAGTGGCGGACAACAGTGGCCCAGTGGCCCAGTGGCAACTCAGCACTCAGTATTGTAAATTATTTACATACCAATCAATTAACTACTAGTGAGCATTGTGTGAAAAAAGTAGAATTTTTATTCAACTTTTTGTAAAATTTTGTAAATAGTGCCTTGCAAATTGAAAAGAACAATTTTTATTACATACATATATTTAGTATAAGTTTAAGTGTAAGTTTATATTTTATTAATTTTAAATTATGGAAGACAAATGATTTAAAACACTACTCATAAGTTAAGCGCTAATTTTAAGTTATGGAAGACACTAAACTAAGACTAAGCAAACCACTATAAAAAAAAAAACATTACAAAATAAACAAACCAAATAAACGAAATTATATTGAAAAGCAAAAAATTTTATATTTTCTAATTATTATTTGGAATTTGAATTTTCAGCTGGAATAAGCATTTTGTACTTGATGCGGCTTTAGCAGCTGCTTAAAAAGAATTTGACGAAGGTGAGCAAAATCAGTGCTAAAAATTAGGAAACAGAGAATGTGAGAGAAATCAACTTAACCATCAAAGCAGATAATATCTGCGAAAAATATAAAAATTAAATACAAAACTTTCAGCTAGTGGGTCTAAGTAAACTTTTGATCGTTGATAAAATATTACAAATTATTTCGAGAAAATAGTCTTTTCGATCATAGAAACATATAAAACAAGAAAAAAGGTTTGCCTCCGGCCATGCCGCAGCTTTTAAACCTTTTCATGAACATATCAAATTGATTGGAAAATGCAAATTTCGATTTCGACGATTCTCATTGTCAATATTTATTAGCATGCACATGTGTATGATACTAAATCTTATACCCTTAGATGCTTTTTTGAAGCAGTTTTGACCAAAACCACTGTCTGAACGATAATTGTCAGTACCAATGCTTACTTTATTAAATGTGTGAGAATACCTATCTTCATGTTGTTAGATAATTTGTTCTAGGTTTTATATGCTTTTTAGACAAATTTATCACCCGAAACCTCAAATCTGAAAATCAGTTGAATGGAACTACATTACATATAAATATATTATTGATCGAAGGAAAGTGAAAGATTAGACTTTAAGCTGTTTTCAGTCAAGATCTGAGCATCATTGTGAAAGAAATATTATTTTAAAAATTATGAAGATCACGAGTCAAGCACACAGATCCCAAAAAATGGCATCTAAAGCTATGGATCAGAAAGCATAATTTACTATACAGTGAGATTGTTAGGTTATAGTCTTCTTTGGGTTGCACCTAATTAATTTATCTATACGAATGTCCTCTCTTGAAACTATAGAAAGTGAGGAATCAACAAAAAAACCACGTCCTGAACTGATCAAACATAAATGCATAATGATTCCTCATGATAATGACTGCCCCACAACTTATTGATAACCCATAAAGAACTAATATATGGTGTAGTAAAAAGTACTCCATTATTTTTGCATAGAATTGAATGGTTTAATTTTTCCTTTTCGTATCCAGCCTTATTCAAATGGTTCCAAACAGTATTTCGTGCAATCTTTAGCTCTTGGGCAATCGAAATAGTGCTTACATGACGGTCGGACACGATAATGTCCATGATTTTATTGACATTTTCGAAAAAACAAAACTGAATCAACCAATCACAAAACTGTCAGAACGGTTTTTTTTTAGTAAGAAATATCATCTTTCTAACGCCATCTAGCGGTAGCCGATCGGATACAGATAAATAACGCCATCTATTGGAAAAATAATGGATTTCTTTTTACTACACCTAATATATTAGAAACTGATGCATGAATCCCTGGTGCCTGTAGTCCTGACTTAACTCGGGAAAATTACCATCTATTTCGCTATCTTTAAAAATGAATGGAAAAAGTTTCGATTAAAGGTTGCCCAAAATAAGTTGAGTTAGTCTTTTACCTATAAAAAAAAATATATATACAATACATGGAATGGGCAATTTTGCAACTTTCCAAGAGAGGACTAAGAATCTTTCAAGACAAGGTATTGATTAATGTTTGTCGTTAATGTAAAAAAATTTCCTTTGAAAAATATGTAAAAGTATTGTCGAACAATCTATTGTAAGCCAACGACGCTTTTGTGTTAAAAATGTAAGGAAAATGTTTAATAGAAAATGGAAAGAGAGCTTGGTTTTGAGAATGAGAGCAATATTTCAGCAATAGAGCTGGGCTGTGTGATAGCTTGGGAAGCTGTTTAAATAAATTGGTGATTATAAAACTGATATAAGGTCTTTAGAATGAAATTCAAACAGGGAATAACGATGATATATAGTTTTCAGGGTGAAGTTGTGTATCTAATGTGGTAAAGACACCATGAGATTTCCCAAGCTAGACGAAAACATACCCAATTAATTAGTACTCGATAGAGACATACAGTCGATTAGGCAACTAAGAAGCTTGCCAGGCCAACAGAGATTTGTTAATGTAAAAACAAGTAAAAGAATTTCAATCAAATCAATTACAAATATCGTTTCACTGGTATTGAAGAATAAATATGAGATAAATTAAAAAAAAATAAATATTTATTATGCACTCGAAATGTTCACCTGCTAATTTAAGAGCTAATTTATTGTCAAATATTTAAAATGTTACTTTAATGCCAGGTAACTATAACAACAAATAGATATTTTAATCATATTATTTTTACTCGCCAATAAACAAAAATGCAGAACCAACGAAAGCACGCACGCGTAGTAAGCGTGTAAATAACAAGACGAATTACTCGTTCTACCATATTGTACTTTGTCTCTAAATTAAAATTAAAATATTTTATCATTTCCGCTGAGCTAAAGGAGCAAAAAAAAAATTAAATAAATAAACAACCAAATAAAATGAGCTAACGGAAGTAGCCGGTCACGCCTCATAGCTTACCTAGAAGGATAAGGACAAGGGCCACGTGGGCAAACACACACACACACACATGCAGACAGTCGACAACTCCAACAAAGGTGGGTAAATGAGCGAATGAGTGATAGACAGACAGTCTATACGGCTTGTCAGCCGGGCAACAAGCTTCATGGACCGACAGGCTTTACGCCTGGTCAAAGGCGTAAAGCGTACATAATTTGCCTGCTAATGCACTTCCGGACCGTAGTTGAAAGTGGT